>JAHWFP010212246.1:73565-89493 GCA_023313725.1 Lithobius niger | reverse complement strand
ATTGACACACCTGGTGGGGGTCAAGATGGTTGGGGTTGAAAATCCCCGGACAATGGGACTTCCCAGGACTGTCGATGGCGGGAGCGCGGCCAAAATAGATGTCGGGTTCGTCCGAAAAAGTAATTGGAAGTTTAGCTTTCACCATTGTGGAGAAAAATGATGAAAAGATGGGTAACGGGTTGAATGGACAGATGGTGAGGACACGTAGGACGCTAACCAGTAGAAAAAGAGCCCGGAGGTAGGAGGGCGAGAAAACAAGGTGGCAAGTGGCGCACCTGGTGGTGGAAAGAGGAAAGAGGATGAGGCAGCTTTCGGCCGAAGGAGCGAGTTGTAGGTACAGGGAAGCAGCGAAATGGGAGACCGATCAGGAGGTTCGAGAGAAGGCGGTGGAAAGCAGGGACTGTTAAGGCGAGTGGTATGATTGGAGTAGAGGCTGCCTAGTCATGGCGGGCGAAAACGAATTCCATTGTTTATAGGGAGGGCAGGGAACCCGGGAGCGAAACTGGGGCGACAACGGCGGCCGTAGGTGAAAGCTAGTCTGGGGTGTGCCAGGAAAGGAACAGAAAGGAGTGTTCAAGCACGGCCGAAGCATGTTTAAGGTCGGAAAAAACCCCAAAATGAAAGATGGGTTACTTGAAATGTGGAACGGGAACTGGTGCGAGAAGCGGCCGAAAGCTGAAGTCCCGTTGAGGGGCAGCGGTGGTAAGAAACATAATCCGACTGTGTTGGCCGGGTGTGGTGGCTCGATTCAGGTTGCCCGGAACGAGAGCGAGGCTGATTGGCCCGAAAGAGCTGGGGGTTACTCGGATGAAAGTTGAAAAGACGTGAGAACTGTGAGGGAGCTGGTGTCTTGACATAGTTATCCGGGAGGGACGGAGGGTAGAGTTGTGCGTTAAGTCGGGGGAAAGGGATTGGAAGAGAACGGATTATACGACTTGGGGATTTTAAGCGATGTCGCAGTGAGTGAGAGAGATGGGATAAGGCTCCAGAAGAGTGTGCCAGTCTTGTGGGTGGGCTGGTTTGGAGCACGTGCTTCGTGGAAGAATTAAGATTATTTGCGAACGAAAGAGCGATGTCCCGGAGGAGCAACGTGAAGCTGAAAAGGGTACTTGTTGCCCAGTCGGTGGAGTGGTGCGTGGCGAAGCTTGCTTTCAGAAGGAGTTGCATTACCAGGGATGAAAGAGGGCGTAATTCTACGGAGCTTGCGTCCGAGGAAAGTTTTCCGTGCAAGGTAGTCACTGTAGAATTGAGAACGTTGGCTTGGGAGGCGGCACGGAGATTAGGGCGGAGACATATGCAATTCTCGTGCAGGACGAAAGTGGGGATGTCGACTTTCTTCGAGATGGAAGGAGCGGTGGCGGAGTCCAAACTTACTTCATCGTAAGGAAGACGAATTCAGAGTAGGAAGTAAAGTAGCTTGGGTGCGTGGCGCCGTCGCCCAATGGGCGAAAGAAGCCAGGACGGCGGGGGGGGGGGGGTCCCTGCCGAGGACGAGAGGATGAGCTTTGCTGCGAAGGGAGTCTTCATATGCGGAGGAGGCGGGTAAGCAGCGTTGTAGACTGGCCGAGAAGGTTGCGAGGCTTGATGTCTTTGTTTCAGTGGGCGAAGCCGAAGCCAGTTTTCAGCCCACGGTTGATGGCAGGAAGTGTCGGTCGGCGGTGAGGGCAGAAGAGAAACCCGTCGGGAATGGTATCTTTAACCGATTTTGAGGGGCGCAGGGAGCGGGAAGCTTGATCCTCGGCATCGTCCGGGAAGAGAAACATTCTATCGGAAGAAGGAGGGATGGCGGGATGCAGAGTCGTGGTTGCCGTCGTGGAGATCACGGCCGAAGGAGAGCTTGTGGAAGAGGGGAGATGATGACTTGAGCCTGTACGGTTTGCCGGGGGGCGGTGTTGAGCCGTGCTTGTCCGAATCGACGCCAGAAGCAGAAGAAATCCAGGCTTGCGTGCGGGCGATGTGCAGGAAGGAGGCGGCATGGTTGACTTGCATCACACGGCCGAAACCAAGGTAAGAGGAGATTGTTTATGGAAGAGGGGCAGGAAGCAGCCCGGCGATGGCAACATCCCGGCTATGGGCAGATCGGAGACGGGCCTGGGGAGCGGACAGATACTGTCGAACGGTAATAGACTGGCAGGACGGACGAAAGATGGTGAGGACGCCGAGAGAAGGCAAGCAACAGGCGGTCCAAGGTGGCACGGGATCGTAGGCGGAGTCCTAAGAGGCGACACGGGAGATCGGGAGGCAATTGGCAAAAAAGATCAGTCCATTACCGCATCATCGAGGGTAGACGAGGTGCTGTCTTCAAAGATGAAAGGGAAGGTAATGGCGTCGGCTCGACAGCACCATCCCGGTTATGGGCAGACCGGAGAAGGGCGAAGGGGGACGGAAGATGCCGACCCGGGGGAAGGTCCGAAAGTGGTATGTGAGGTCGGGAGAAAGTAGGGCAGGCGGCCAGACGGGAGACGCATCGGCAAGGTCGGGCGTAAGGCGATCTATGGCTCACAACCGGGGAATGGGTACCGGCCCAGCTATGGTCAGACTGGTGGCGGTTCCCAGTCCCGGAGCGGCGTGAAGAAGAAGCCGCATGGAAGGATGTCGAGGGGCGGTTGAAAACCCAAGAAGGAAACGATGGGACTAGGAGCCGGAGACATCCAGGGCTTGCGAAGGACGGGATAGATAAGAAGGAGATCGGGATAAAAGAGAAGAACCAACAGAACGGGCCACGGCGGTGGCTTGAGACAAAGAGATGGCGAGCCCTCGTAGCTGCCACTTTTTATGGGAGAACCACGCTCGCGCATGCGTGGAGGGGTGACTGAGGCGTCCTATCAAGTCTCAAGCAACCAACAGCATCACTGGGACAGCAATGCTAAAATTGCTAGGTACAGTGCTTTCACAGCAAAGAAATGAATATTTTAACACTGCTTAAAATTAGTATTTACTATCCTAAAAAGTAAAAAAAAACTTAACTTCAGTACGCGCTAAAATAGCTTATTTTTGCTGCCCGAAGTAAAATTTAAAATCATTAATTTCCCATTTAAATCTTATTTAGATCAGTTTATATAGCTAACCACCCGCTAGGAATACTTCGCTCGTATTCTGCAATAATGTGAGCATAGCATTCATCTTGTCACATAGCTTTAAACCTCTAAGTTTCACACGGGAAACTGCCGGCTTCTGCAAAGCCGGAGGGAAGGGTGGGTTTTACTGAAGCTAAGTATTTTAGGATAGTAAAAAGAACATTTTGCCAGCCCCCAGCCAGGCCAGCTAAAAATGGTTTCTTTTGCTGAAAAAGTGCATTACCTGTCAATTTTTGCATTATGTCCCAATGAACATTCGAGGAATGTAATACTAAAATTATCATGTTAATATGTTTGGCAAACAAAGAAAGAACATTTTGCCGGCCCCCAGCCAGGCCAACTTAAAATGGTTTCTTTTTTGCCTAAAACATACTTAACCTGATAATTTTAGCATTACATTCCTCGAACGTTCATTGGGACGTAATGCAAAAATTGACAGGTAATGCAGTTTTCACAGCATAAAGAAACTAATTTTAAACAGGTTAAATTTTGCTTCTTACTATCTCCAAAATACTAACTTTCAGTACACGCTGACTTTGTCTTACAGGCGGAGGGTCAGGAAGAACTCGGCTAAACTGCTTCATACAAAACTCATTCACTTTAAAACATTTTGCAGAGTGTTCTTTCAGTGTTTTTACACCTTTTGAAGCACTAAAGTCCATATGGCATGAAGTTGCAAACGCTCTCAGTTCATGAGCCCGCAACTCACTTGGCACATGATTTAGCCCTGTTCACAAGCACGTTTTATCACCTCGCTCATCCACTTCCTAATTTAATGAGTCATAGGGAGCAGAATGATCTCTCTAGTGGGTTTGTCAACTTGAAGAAAGACTGGATTAGAAGGCATGTTTCTTTCTTCTTTGTTTAGTTTTTAGAACTGCAGTTTTTTTCCCCTAATAATGATGGAGTGCTCTAATTGGACATTGAGCTTTTTTCCGTCCCCTCTGCATCAACTACTGGCCCTAATGCTTGGAATGTCAAGAGTAACTGTTGTCCAATCTTTGGAGAAGCGGAGATGGTCGTTTCCTCTAAAGAAAGCTACTAATTCGTTCTGTCTTACTGCTGAGGGGAGTGTCTTTGTGAAAGGTGGAGGATCGAAGCCGAGAGTAACAGTTCGAAGAGAGGTTTGAAAGACTTTCCAGAACCATCGGAAGGTTTCACCTTAAGAAAAGATGACGAGTTTCTGCCGAACATTTGCGGAGGCTAACATTAGTTTTGATGTAATCTTGTTGTTAGTGACAGGCTTGTTTCTAAGGTGGCTTAGCGGTAGGACCTCGGCATTTGGTTTCAAAGGCAGTGGGTTCAATACCCCGATCAGGCAGTCTAACATATAGGTCCAAAAATGGAGTAAATAGGTTTGCATCCGTATTTAACCCTTTTAGAGTCCATCTGGCTTTCCGTCCTGTTTAACCCTTGGCACTCCATGATTTATCTACAAATAAACCATCCCAGGCCATAATTTTCTGGTGACAAGTACAGGCACTGACATTATCCTCTTGATAAAACTATTAAAAATTGTGTTAACGAACCTTTTTATGTGCAATTTGTTGTGTTTTTATGAAAACGAATTCACACTTTCGTTGGTAGTAAGATGAATAGCACACAAATTATTAAAAATTACATAAAAACATCTGAAACGGACAGCAAAACCATCACAAAAATTAAATGGACGTCATATGACGTTCGTGGTCAACCAGACAAATTTATTGAGGATGTCTTAAGACGTTCGCGGCCCATAAAGCGTTAATCCAAAGCAGGAGCTCACGTAATTTTTGGTAGATCTGAATCCTTTTTATTGCCATTGGTGAAAGTCCTATGTTGAAAAGATCTTCAAAGAAAGGGATCAGAAAAGTTTCGGATGGATTGCCAGGGTTTTGCACTATCTGTGCCGTTTTCCCACCAAGATTCGTGGATCTTGAAAGTTGAAGATCGGTGACAAAGTAAAAGTCTTATGATGATTGGTTAAGAAATTCCGTCTTTTTTTTTGGTTTTCATCAAAGTCTCCACCCGTGAAGCTGAAGAATATCGGGTTTTGGGTGGTTATCGCCGGATAACTGAAGAGATTAGCCGGATCAGATCCGGATCCTAACCGAATCCCAAAAACCCTTTCGTTCAATCCTTTGTAGTTTATACAGACTGAATTTTCTCCCAATCCCAAAAACCCTTTCGTTCAATCCTTTGTAGTTTATACAGACTGAATTTTCTCACTGCTGAAAGACCAAGTAACTTTAAAACTTGAGTAGACATTTTTCCAAAACATTTTTTGTTTATCGGTTTTACTCTTATAACTTCTGAAGAGTTTATGCTACCCACTTGAATTAGCTCCACTGGAAAGCTGGTGAAAAAACGCTTCAAATGGTGTATTGGAATGTTCGAATCGTTCAAAGATTAGCGAAGTTATTGTAAAATGAGCCAGACATTATAAAAATTTTGCCGAATTCAAACTGAATCCGAATCGTAAAGATACGGCTTCAGATCTGGTTCAGCTTCGGATTTGGTCGATCCCTACAAGGTTCTGAGCCGGGTCCAAGTGTCACTATATTCACTACCTTCCGGTTTAAAGATGAAATCCACCATATGGACATTTTCGTGCAATAGCCACCAACCTCACCAGAAAACTTCGGAACACATTCCAAAATCACCTTCTGAGAGGTTGAGAAGATTTCATCATCGCTGAAGTAGCCTTAACGTTATATCGTTATCCTGAGTCAGATATTTTTTTTTTTAAGTAACTGTCATAGGAATGAAGGACGGAATGTGTCAGGTGTTGGTCTCAAATTAACCCATTAGTGTTGACTCAAGTCATCATCAGACAAGAGTTTGTCCGAAAATTACACGGTTGACACCTTATACAAAGCACACGACGATCTCCTGGTGTCAGCTTATATCCACACTCGATAAAAGATGCGGACATGGTTACGCCTAAGCAAGCATAGCAAAATCAAACATGTCCTTGGAAAAGGTGAGGGAGACTGTAAGCAACATTGAACATGAGCAGACAGGCCATTCTACTAGCGTAGGGCTGGTAGAATGCATTGAATTTTGGAATTTGGACATGAGCATTGGTTTAAATGGAAAATAAGCTAGAAAGGGAAAGGTTAAGTATTTTTGGATAGAAGTGAAAATAGAGGTTTATGCCAGACACTACTGTGTTATGGCAATACGCACCATATTATAATTAATTTATGCTAATTACCATAGATTAACATACTTGCATATTAATTCCTCCATATTAACGATTACATAACTATCCTTCGTTGATTATGCAAAGCATGTGGTAGAAGGATTGTAATATTTGAAGCATATGTGTTATTGCCCCACTCATATCTTGAATAGATGTCTTGTAATTAATTTCTGAATTTATTACTTTATTCTGTTGAATTTAACCAAAGGCTAGTAGACTAACTTTAGAAGGAAAACAACCAGGCAGGTTGGCCCTCAAGGCCACTCAATCTTGAGGGAGGGGAGGTCTTGCATACCATAGTTGGAGGAGGGTAGGTGAAGCAGCAGGTACCGTCAATTCTTCAGATGTTTCAGCAGCCCTCGCCTTGGTCAATGTCAATCGTAAAACCTCCAATATTAAAGCCTATCTTAGTGTAGGTGGAGTTTAAAGAGCCAACATAACCAATGAGGGGAGGCCCTTTAATTTGGGACTTGCACACATGGTTTTGAGTGCAAGGGAGAGATTCATTCCAGACCCAACAGAAGTCGGACGTATTTTCTTGAGCTCAGTAACATTTTAACAGTAATAAGTTGAGTTCGTCCGTGAAATCAGGCAAGACAACAGCCTGCAGAGACAAGGTCTTAGCCTCGAGTCCAGTGGACACTGTTGGGTTCCAATCAGAATTGGTCATAAAGAACAACATTGCAAGTTAAGTATAACAGTTCCAATTATTAATACTCCATTTTGATAATTACTAGTCAGACTACTAAGACCGAGCCTAAGCCTTAATTATTAATGGTGAGAAGGGTTGAATGATCATAATTGTCGTCAAGTCAAATTAATTACTGGATTGCATTGATTGCTTAATTAACTGGGAGACATTCTAACCAAATTTATTAGTTGTGAAGTAATAATTGCATAAGTTCTTAGGGACGCTGTTTGTTTTGGCTATCCTGATAATCTGTGCAGTAATATTTAAATAAACCTTGTAAACTTTAAACTTGAATCTTCGCCGAATCCGTTGTCTGCATCATAGTTTGTAAGCTCATTACGTTCCCAGTTGATTAGTCCTCAATTTGTGCAGTTAGTTTAGTTTTGATTTAAGCTTCGGGTGTAAATCAGAGCAACTAGGTAGGGATGTACGATACTCGAAAAATTTCAACTGAGCCGAGTATGCAACTTGTACTTGAACTCGGCTCGTTGCTTCCATCCATAATCGAAAAACTAAAATCCGATGAGAAGCCGATAACTTCGCCATTTTTTGACTGATTTTTGACATTCCAAAATATTAAATTCATCGTCTCGACAAGAGCTTTCCAGTACTGTAAATTAAAAGCCATTAGTGCAAACCGGTGTTTAAGTTATGTCTTGTAACGTGTGTTCAATGTAGAAGCCAAACTTGAAGTAGTTAAACCTTATTTAATGCGGAGTAATCATGACAAGATTTGGATTACATTATTACGTTCTTTCTCAACACAAGAATCAACGGGAATAGAACACTGGGCTCTGAAGCCCTTGACTTATATATGCTCCGGCCGGATACAGAGCTCCACCGGAAAACCAATCAGCTCGTGAGTTCGTTAACCAATCCAGTTCATGGTTACAAAGTGTTCACCAATCGTGGCCAACAATACTTGGCCACGTTCTCCTGCACGTCCGCTTGTGGTTTTGGCGCAAAACCTAAAAGTCCTTGCCGTTGCACAAGTGATTTTGGCGCCAACAAGAGTCAACCATAACACAACAGCACACAGGTAGGTACGAGGGTGAGCCAATGTCCGTTACAGTCTTTAAAACTACAAAACCATCTGTAGACACTGTCTCAGAGAGTTTATTTCGCAGAATTTTAGTTGTTATCATCAGAACCAATTAAAAAGAAACTTGCATGCAAACTACGTTCAGCAACTGTTTCAAACTCGACTCGGCTCAAATTTCAATTATTCTACTCCCACATCCCTAAGAGAAACTAGTGGTTGAGTGTAATGTAATAGAAAAGATTTTATCCATACATACTTGACAAGCAAAAAATCGTTTTTTTCCCATACATGAAGGCAGTGTGGCGATTAGCTGAGGAAAGAAGAAACCGATATCCAAGAAATGTGTCTTCAGCATGATCCTTAAAAACAGAAAAAGAAAGTTGGACATTAGCGCAGTAGCAAGCATTATAACAACGATCTCAATCAATGTTAAGAATACCTGTATTAAAATAAGTTTAACTGTTATTGTTATTTCTTCGTGTACAATCCGTTACTGTCAGTTAGCTTTACTGGAAATAATATTATATTCTTAAAAAATGAAGACAGTATTATACTCACTGTGTACTGCTCTGTATGCTTAGCTATTGAAAAACTGGATAAACCGGCCGGCATTCCTCCTCCAAGAACTTGTAGTGTTCCTGAAAATATTGAAAACCACAACCAGAAAACATTAATTATTACATAATTTCACTCTAAAAGGTACAAAGCACAAAAAATGGCTAATCATGTACCACACTGGACCGAAGGTAAGGCAGCTCGATTGTATGGCAAATTGCAGTCCAGGCCCATGAATTAAAGGGCAATTACATCCATTTTGACATGCATGCTTTACTTTTGGATCACTTACACAATAACTAAACACAAGAACTGCAGTAAGAATACGTTACGTACGTCCGATACAACAATTTAATTATTGCATCACCAAAACACGATACGGAGACCGCCATTGTTTTGCTGGAACGCGCAGAAATTAATGCCAACAGATGTCACTTTTTGATTTCGTAACGTATTCTTACCGCAATTCTTGTGTTTAGTTATTGTGTAAGTTATCCAAAAGTAAAGCATGCATGTCAAAACGGATATAATTGCCCTTTAAACATAAGTGGGTACAATCATAAGTTGGATAACTTTCACCTGAGGCTCTAGGAGCGCCGTTATTACCAATATACTTGTTACCCTAGCATAGTTCAGCTATGCCGATTCTAAATCAATTTTTTTTTCATACAGGGTTTGTTTGCATATCAATGTTTCTTCTATTGTGAACTCCATAACAATTTTTGCGCTCCATTTTTGAGTTCTATTTTAGCGTTTGATCACTAATTCAAAATTCGTTTGAGCACCATTGGACTTGGCACCATTGGACAGCTTTTGAAAAAAACTTCAAAAAAACTTCAAAAGTCATTATGCATTTGGATGCAAATATAAGATGACGATGCAGTATTAATGGATCAAATTATAAAAAAATATATTGCCTTATTTTCGGGCAGTACAGAGCGGGGGTCAATAAACGCTTCTTCAGCAGCCAAGCATTGTAAGTTGAGGCAACATCATGTTGTCTGTCCATAGTTTAGGAGCTGCTTTTCTACGATACATGATGATAATTAATTAAGTACTCAATTGGTTTGGCGAGTTCTTTTGCACAGTGGTTGGCATAAGGTAAAGTAGACTACCTACTTGACTACAGGTAAGCAAAGCAAACAATTTCATGCGCTATCGTACATCGCTGTAACAAAAACTAGATGCAATACTGCTAACCTGAAACTAGGGGTAGAAAGGGTTTGAGCAGCAAACGAGAATTGTCAAACTTAAGTTTTGCACCGCTGCAATTCATACTGTGAAAAGACTGATCCGTTATAAAAAAGTGTGCAAAGCAGACGACGAAGTAAACAACGTAGTAAACAACAATGTAATTGAAGTAGAAAGCAGAAAAATCCCCGAGACCTGACGAAGATATCGAAAATTTGGACTGAGAGTGAGTCCGTGTTGTGCATTTTGGCGAATTTCGTAGTGTTTTTATAAGTTTTGCACGCAGGAAGGAATGACAAAGATAAGGGCTATTGTATGTATAAGTGAGATTAGCTGTATTAACTAAAACGAGCATAGATTTAAAACTTGACTCGAAAAAATGCATTCTAGAGTGGTTATTCCTCGCAAAGTTATAACATTTATGTTAGTCAGTCCTGCCTGCAAAATAAATTTGACGATTCATGTTTTTTTTTTAGTTTTACTCACACCCTTTCTGTGGCAAGCTTTGGTTTAGAATAAGTTTGCCTGCTGTTTTGTTACAGCCAATGTTCAGTGAACACGAGAAATGGGCCAGCCACTAAACTTCTTTACTTACTGTTGACCAAGCAAATGGTTGTATCATATTAGCAAAAATTGTCACTGCCACATATTTTTCTCGTGTCGGTCAAGTATTAGAATGTGCTAACAATGCAGCTAAGCTCAGTAAATAAGTACAAATGCTGCTATTATTAACATTTCTATTTTCTACATCTAGCAACGACAAGCACCTAAACAAATCAATAAAATAAGCAATGAAGAAGCCAAGACGCACAGACATAAATGCAAAAACGAGTTAAATCGCACACCCCCTGCACTAAATCAATAAAATGTTAAAAAACGAATGGTGGCAGCACTAATTATGAAATGGTAACGTACCAAATGCGTAATACACCTGTGGAGATACTTGACGATTTCGACCAGCAGCTAATATGATGACACTGTGACTATATTAAAAGAAAAGAAAATTTTATGTAGCCACACACTAAATCTTGTTGTCATGAATGAGATGTCGCGTTACAAGATTCAAGTTATTGTTGAACAATGCAAGCTGTGCAGACTACTGTCACGTGCAGCATCCCAGTATGATCATGTCATCGAAGCGCTCAGACATGAGCAAGTGTTGCGCTAGTGTACATAAATTAATGGACCATGTGTAGTCAGAACAGTGTTCACTGATCATCAACTTACCCGAGTGCACAAAGTGCTTCACTACATCATAAGACGATACAAGGCCAAGACAACCATACAAGGTAAGCCCTTTTACTTTCTGTATGCATTAACGCTAACCTCTCTAACCAGGACTAGGCAGAACATGAATGGTGACAAAGGACAGGCCTGACGTACGCCGCAGTGCGCCCTGAAAGGAGCCGACACGGAGCCCTTCCAGTTTACGGAAACAGCCTGCCTCCAATAACAGTCTCTTATGAGGTTGACAATGAACGTGGGGATGCTTCGCTAATGGACAACATTAACTACAGAGAGGTGTGCGACTTTATCAAAACAAGTATAGACACAAGAGCTCGCCAATATTGTCGCACAGTGTCCTTCACAGTGTAGACAGCAATCGAAGTGGAATGCCGTTTTTTTAAACCCAAATTGGGTATCACAAGTAGAGGTAAGGTTTAAATGCGGTTCAGTAGCACAAGTTCAAGCAGCTTGGCAATGGAACTCACCAGTACAATACCGTGGTAGCACTCACTAGCAGTGGGATTTAAGGTAGTTTTTTTTCAAAATAGGCGTGAAAGTGGTTTACATGGCAGACTCTGGAGAGTGGCCATGTGACAGAGCCGCTGACAGAATGAGAGCGATGAAACTGTGAGCAATCTAACAGCCAAAGTGAAGGTGTTCACAATTTAAGCCATCTGGTCCCCCTAGCCATGTCATTCTTCATTGCCCAAAGGGGGTGGTGGACTTCAACAGGACTAATTTCAGGAGGGGGAAGCTGTTGTTGATTCATGGAGTGGTCTGTCGTTCCCAGTTCAGGGTTCTCTGGAGGGAGCTCGAATGCAGCAAACAGGTCTGCAAACCTCTCCAAAAGTTGAGGAAGCAGATGAACGGCAAAAACCATCCATGTCACAGCTATTACTGTGAAACTCATATTCAACAGTAAAAAGTAACTTTCTTCCATTTTCGCTCACTTTCACAATGAAGACACTTACACTGTCATGCTAATTTTCAACAGCCTTTCTGCTGTCTTCTCCAGCCCCTTCTGAAGTTTTGGTTTAGACTATTCATATTCTTGCTCCCTATCGGATTTTGAGCTTGACAGACTGCATAGCCTCAGTATTTGTTGGGCTGCGCGTTGGGCCAGTTCTCAATAAGCCTCTTGTATTTGTTGGGCTGTGCATTGGGCTAGTTCTTACCGAGCCTCCACATCTTTTCTAACTGCTGTTTCTAGTCTGTCCCAACCAAATGTCCCAATCATTACGATGCGATGCGGCCCCTGGCTGTTCATCAGGGGGATTTGTTTTCCTCATGAAATTGGATAGACATAAACTCTAGGCAACGAAGGTGACAACCTCATGCTAAATTGGATCGTAACAGTGTCACACAACCTCCCACTTAATCACGTGCTGCATGGCCACACAATGGACTACAATGCTGTTGCCCTCCACATTATTTCTGATGTTACCGATGTGCTGGCCCAATCTAGTCTGCACGCCTTTCCGTGTCTCTCCAATATACACGGCATATACTCCTTTGCTTGTGCACTACTCTTCCCATCGCCTGCTCGTCCCTGGTCTTCTGGGTCACTCTACTTGGTTTTTGCACACCGTCCCTCCTCTTCCCAATGTGTTTCTAACTCCATCCATATTTTTCAGTTATGTTCTGAAGCCGTTCTTACTCAAGACATTCTGGATTTGGCTGCTCACTCCTTCCAGGTAAGTGAGGCTAACTCTTGGGCTTTCATCCTTGGGCCGACGTCTTTCCTCTGCTCCATCACCTTTTCCTACAATCCTCCTCTCCCGTGCTTTACAAATGGGAACGCATTCTTTCGTAACTTATGCAATATCCCTGCTGGCTAGCTTAGCATAAGGAACTTTCCTTTTGCTGTGAAGAGGTGTGATCGGGCTATTTCCAGCTTACTCGAGTTCCTGACAAGTCTCACATCTCATTTAGATCAATGGCCTTCAGTTGCTCCCACGGGTGGGAGAAGTTTTATGGAATCCCTCTTTTTGTCTACATTTACTTCACGTATGGCTCAAACAGGACCTTTCCTCCATTTTCCACTCTCCGGACCAGAACATATCACAGCGAACATATCGTCAAAAAAACGTTTCCTCATTCTCACTCCCAATTCTGATGATACTGCCATTTCATCCAGGTGTTGCATAATCATCTCGGCAATTATTAGCGAGCTGGAGTACCCCATTGGGGCACCCACAACTTGCCAATAAGTTTTCCCCCCAAATGCAACATAAATGGAAGCTAATGGAACCTTCTTCAATCGCACTCGGCTCTTCTCGAGTCTTCCCTCGGGACGTTCATGTGCCTCCGCGACAGGACAAGCATATCCAAGACGAGCTTGAGCGACAGGCTCGGAAATCACTTAATAAGAGTTGAACGCAACCATCAACTCCCCTTCTTCCAATTCAAGATCTTTCAGCTCTCCAAGCAGGTCTTCCCTCTTCAACAGTCTGCTGGGACCTTTCACATACTTCTTTAGCCTCTGCGTGACAACCCAGTCAAGCTTTTGCACCATTCCTCTTTGGTAGGGATGTGCGAGTAGAAAAAGTGTTATTCGAGTCGAGCCGAGCCGAGTTTGAAACAGAAGAATCGAGTATCGAGCCGAGTTCGAGTATTTGATGGAAATCTTTTGTTTGCAAGTTTCCCTTTAATTTGTTAGGATAATAGGGACAAAAATGGTGCTTAGTTGACTGTGTGGGTCATGGTTTTCCAGTTTTAAGGATGTAACTTGAAAATGGTTTCAGTTATTGACTTTTAATCTGCACCACTGGAAAACTCTCGTCGAGACGATCGATTTGGTATATTGGAATGTCAAAATCGGTCAAAAATTGACGAAGTTATGGGCATTTTCGCCGGATTCGAGTTTTTCGAGTATGGACGCGAGCAGCGAGCCGAGTTCAAGTTTCATACTCGGCTCGGCTCGAATTTTCGAGTATCGCACATCCCTACTCTTTGGTGAATGTTTTGAGCTTAAGGGGGTTCCCGTCTTTATGGGTCATGACCTGGGCAAAGATGCTGAGTAGGCGCTGAGGCATCGTAGGAGACTACCTCTTCACTTCTTCCTCAGTCAGGTACCTTCTTTTCTTCAAACTATCCAAGCTGTACACCAAGACCAGGCTTTTTTAATGAATTATGAATGAATTATTTTATCCGCTCAAGTATTCTAACAGACATGCATGTAAAATAAAAACATTAACTCTACACATTTTTTATAAATCATGTGTCTCTTCTGCAGAATGATGATTTATTGATTTGTGAATCAGTGGAAAGAATGTAAGAAGGAGCTGCATTAATGAAAAAAAAAAACTATAGCAATGCACGGTCATTAATGGAATGCAACAGCACAAGTAAATCACTTACCTAGTTAACTGCATATCGACTAGCCAGATGTCAATTTGGTTTACATCGTAGACTTCACGCCCCTTAAAACAACAATAAAATTTTACTTTTTAATTTCATGCTGCATCATCAGCATAATATAAAATCTGTTTACACCAAGTGTAAGCATTTTTGATTTCCAAAACACTGTACAATTCATTATGGGAAAAATACAGTGACTAATGTAATAACAGTACTTAAACTACAGGATCCTACTAAACTTTTAGCCCGTTGAGTTTGGGTAAAGCGAAAAATATTTCTTCAGGCCAGTGCGCACCGAATTAATATTATATCCCTAAGATAAAAATTAATGAGTGCAGTACAAATGGCTCATCTAATTCAAATATTACTGTAGTATGACATGTAGGAGTAGGAAAATTTTAACACAGCTTAAAAATTAGTTTTCACTATCCTAAACAACTTACCTTCAGAAATAGGTGTCTGCACCGATACCGATACTGGATTGGATCGGTTGGCGATATGTGCGGGATCGTTATTGGCAACTTTTGTGGAAATATCTATAACTCTGGATCCTTTAGATTTTCTTGAGGTAACCAGCCGAGTTGACTTATCTCCATATTTCTATTTCTGTCATAGTGTTCTTTTTCACGTGTTATCAATGTTAATTCTTGTACCGTTTTTTTCAATTTGTTTGTCTTTTACTTCTACATTTTCTAGTTTTATTATTCTTTCGTCCATTTCTTGGATTTTTTGCTTCAGTTCTTGATTTTCTTTTTTCATGGCAATTTGTACTTGACTTACATAATCCAGTGTCTTTATAATTTCTTTTTGTTCTTCTTGAAGTTTTGTAACAGTATCACAAATTTCCATCAGTTTGTCCATCTTTTGTTCTATGTATTGCTGCATGCAGATTTTTTATTTCTAGGCTTTTTTCACTTTCGTTATCACCTTCTTTTAGCTGTTTCAATTTTTTATTCTGCTCTTTGTCCTTTCTCCTTTCTTCCAATTTTTGTTCTCGGCCTTCCTTTTCTCTTCCTTCTTTTTTTCATCTTTCATTTTCATTAATATCTTCGTCACTTTCGTGTTCTTCTTCACTATTTATTTGATTTTTGTATTTTTTTCCTTTTCTGTTTGTGGTTTTGGTGTTCTGCATCTCAGACATCTCCACTCTTTTTTACTTTTTATACTTTTTGAATTCCATGTTTTGGCTGCTATTTTTGCGCACTTGTAATGACATTTTGCCTTTCATTTACCGCAAATTGCATTATCATTTTGACTGTTGAGTTTATCTTCACATTCCCCACAACGCATGTTATTTTGTAATTTCTATATGCATTTGTTTGTTTCAGTTGTAGAATTCAAACGCATCAAAAAATTTCAGTTTCAGCTTTAGTTTCGAAATTCTTGGTTCCGACTGGATCACGTAGTTTAACCAATCAAACATAATTTTTTTTCCTCAATGGCCGATTTCGGGCACTCCTTCACTCCTTCACAACGATTTGACCTCACATGTTGTAACCGGCGTACATCGACGGCAACACGCAATCTACGGAGCAGGCGCTCCCTGGGTGCGCCTTGCCGTTAACAGAGCTGTTGTGCGCATGCTGCTAACTACCGCATAC
>JAHWFP010212246.1:53828-73555 GCA_023313725.1 Lithobius niger | reverse complement strand
TGAGCCTTGTCTTGAAACTAATCGTCTACTTCCTTAGCAACCTTACAATGTTTGTTGATTTTTCTTGGTTAAAACGAACTTACTGTTACTTTTTCGATAGCTCGGGCCGTGCACTGTATCTTCATAATTGACCTACCTATATTTGGTGAATGTGTTGAGCTCCAATTTCCTTATAATGAGCGGATTTTTCGCAGCATTTTTCATTCTCCAACATCCATGGGGGCAGCCATGTTGAAAATAATAATAATAATAATAAAATGAAGAATAATGGGGGAGGTACAGGGTCTTCCTTCGTTCTATCAGTCTGGTCTAAAAACCTAAATTTAGGGGGGGTTAAAATTGGTTTCTATCGTCTTACGAAAATTTATACTACCTGTAAATTTAATTGCATTCAGTTCCTGAGTGCTCTTCAGTTGCTTGAGGTTTTTTCGCTCTCCAGATACGACCAGTGCGCAACCCCACTGCGCATGCGTCAATGCGCAGCCCTCCTATAAAACATGACCGACGCGTCGGTCGGCCATCGCTTTCCTCTCGATATGTCAACCATGATGGTGGCTCAAGAGGGGAGGTAGGGTGGGTATTTACAGGTAGTATAAATTTTCGTAAGACGATAGAAACCAATTTCCCCCCCTCCCCCCAAAATTTAGGTTTCTAGTCGTTGGTAGAAAATTTCTACTACCTGTAAATTTAATTGCAATTACAGTTGACCTCGTCAATATAGGTGGCGGGCACCATCATGGCGAGTTACCCCAGGTTGCGTACTGGTTCCCCCAAAAGTTAAACGAAAACTTTGCACTTTATTAAGGTAAAAACAGAAACAGTCATATCGGATCTCTTTCGTAAAATGTGGTGTTGGTTTTGATGGGTCTTGCTTCCGTTACAGGGGACTTCGACCTGTATCCGTTTTTTTTTTGGCGGTCTTCGTTTCTGTTGCAAAGTGCTTAAGGGGGGTTGACTACACTTCTGGCAGTTATGATGGAGCCAAGGCGGTGTTGATCTCCTTCCTGTCTTGTCATGTCACGGAAGTAGTGGCTGGTGAAGACAGTTTGGCTTCTCCAAGAAGTGGCTTGAAGGATTTCAGCGATGGAGACATGGTTGTGAAAAGCCCAGGAGGTTGAAAGTGCCCTTAGTTCGTGTGCAGTAACTTTGATGTTGTTGTCGGTGCAGCTGATGCTTTCATCTTCGTAGGCTCGAGTGATTACCGTTTTGATCCAGTTGGATATCATGGCGGCTGATGTTACGTTGGTCACTTTGGTGAAGGGTAGAAATAGTTGTAGACGACCACGCCGGCATTCTGGGTCCGCTGTTCGTTTGATGTAATATCGGAGTGCTCGGACGGGGCAAAGTGTTCTTTCCGGTTCTTCGTTGTAGATGTTTGTTAATGCCGGAATGTTTATCGGTTTGGAGGATTCGGAAGGTTTTTTAATTTTGGCACGGAAGTCAGGTCGCGGTCTGAGGTGGATGAACCTGGAGCTGTCAAAGAAGAAGCAGTAGGCTGGGTCGTTTGAGAGAGCCTGCATTTCGCTGGTTCGTAGACTTGCTGCAAGAGATGTGAGGAATACAGTCTTCCGGGTTAAGTGATTAATGTGGCAGGTTTGAATAGGTTCGTAGGGTTCCTTGGTTAGAGATTCTAAGACCAGAGGGAGATCCCATCTCGGGAATTTCTGATACACGGAGGGACGTTCGTTTTCATAGGATCTGTGAAGGGAAGTGATCCGATAATCTTCAAGAAGGTGTCGATTTCCTGAGGCTTTGAAAACGGTGTTTAGTGCGGATCTGTAGACCAGAATGGTGGATCCTGTGAGGTTGTCTTTGAAGAGGTCATCGAAAAATGCTAAGAGTTGTTGAATAGGGGAATTGATTGGATTACACCAATGAAACCAGCATTCCCAGTGTCCGTTATATAGTTTGTTGGTTGAATTTCGTAGAGCCTTGCTGGCGATTCTGGTGGCCTGTTTTTCAAAAATTCCAGCCTCTTTGATGAGTTTGATGATAGTAGCCACCCGTGCAGATGTAAGGTCTTGGAGTTCGGGTAGAATTTGGTTCCTTTCTGTTGTGAGAGGAGGTCTGGGCAGTGTGAAAGTTTCCTTGGGAGATCTATGAGGAGGTTCAGAAGTTGAGGGAACCACGGGGCTGCAGGCCAGTTCGGTGCGATTAGTAGGAAGATCCCAGGAGTCTGTTCGATCTTCGTGAGAATGGTTGGGAGAAGTTTGAAGGGTCGGAAGAGGTAGGCATAAAGGTTCTTCCACGGGAAAGTTAGAGCATCGACGGTGCAGGCTTTGCTGTCCAGGATCGGGCTGATAAATTGGGGAAGTTTGGCACTGTGCCTCGTGGCGAATAGGTCGATCATGGGTTTCCCCCAGATGTTGAAGAGATATTCGCAAATTGATGTCTTTAGGGTCCATTCCCCTGAAGGTGGCTTGTTGCGAGATAGGGCATCCGCAATAACATTCCGGTTTCCTGGAATATGGAGAGATTGAATGGATGTGTTCAGTTCTTGGCAAAGTTGGAAGATGGCTGAGGTGATTTGGTGTAGGGTTCGAGAACGAGTTCCACCTTCCTTGCGAATGTAGGCAACAGCGGTGGTGTTGTCTGCCTGGACTTGGACTATTTTGTCTGCTACAAGGTGCCGAAAGTGGTCGAGGGCGTTGTAGATGGCTTTTATTTCGAGAATGTTGATGTGATCCGAAGTGTTTGGGGGGCAGATGCCGGCAATCTCGTGATCCTGGCGGTGGGCACCCATCATGTTAAGGAGGCATCCGTGAGAAGCAGGAGGTCTGGGGTGGGTTCATGGAGGGGTACGGTTTTGGCGAGGTTGGCTTCGTTCATCCACCAATGTAGGCATTCCCATGGGAACTCTTCGTTTGTTGGTAAGGTTGTCCTGGATGTCGGGTGACAGGTGTCCCAGTGGTCGATTCGGTAATGGTGGAATGGGCGAGTCATTCACCTGCCGTACGGGAGGAGGTTTGCCATGGAATCGAGTTTCCCGATGAAGGAGTTCAGAGTTCTGAGAGAGTGGGAGGTTGACTTCTGTAGTTCCAGTCCGTGTGAGAGTAGGTCGGTTTTCCGTTCTGATGAGGGGGTGACAGTGCTACTCCTAGGAAGGTGAATTGCTGGGAAGGTGTTAGTCTTGACTTCTTCCAGTTGATCCCCAGTCCAAGGCTATGGAGGAATCGGATTGTGAACATTCTGTTTCGAATGAGTTGTTGGGGATTTGGGTTGTTGAGGAGCCAGTCGTCCAGGAAGGCATTGGCAGTGATTTGGTGGTGATGGAGGTGGCCGAGAACGGGTTTCAGGATGGATGTGAAGATTCGGGGAGCGGCATTTAGTCCAAATGGTAGACTTTGGAATTTGTAAACTGTTTCTTGATAGAGAAAGCGAAAGTAGTGAAGAGATGCCGGATGAAGTGGGACATGAAGGTAGGCATCCTCCAGGTCTATTGAGATGGTCCAATCCATGCTCCTTAGGGAGAGTCGGATGGTTTCGAGAGTTTCCATTTTGAAGTGGTTGTTGTGCATGAATTGATTCAGTGGCTTTAGGTTGAAGATCATTCTGTTTCCGCCTGACTTCTTTGGTCTGAGGAAGATAGAGCTGTAAAAGCCATGTTTGGAGAGATCTGGGTAGATGCGAATGGCTTTCTTTGCGAGAAGTGTATAGATTTCTGAAGTGAGGGTGTTTGAAGGTTTTGTTGCGAATTCCCAAGGAGAAGTTCGAAGGCGGGGATTGTTTGTGAATGAAGGACGAAAGCCATGAGAGATTATGGATAGGACTGTGGTGTGGGATGTGATGCGTTCCCAGGCTTGTCTGAAAAACCGGAGTCGACCGCCTACAGGTCTGTGGTGGGTGTAGTCATTGGCGTCGATGGGATTTGCTTCTGGAAGAAGATGCGGAGTATCTGCTGCGATTGTCAGGTGTGGAGCTGCGTTGTATCGTTTTGTTGGTTTGGTTGTTTCTGGGAAAGGATTGGTTGCTGTCACGAAAGGTGTGCGAGTTGTTGTCGTGGGAAGATTTGGACTGAGTTTTGACTGACTGTTTTGGAGGAGGGGCAGCCGTGTTTAGGTTGTGTTGAGCTTTCCGAAAGGGGTGGCTAGAAGCTGGTTTAGGTTTTCGTGAAATGTCCAGATGAGGTGCCAGAGTTGGGACTAATCCTCTGAAGAGTGTTTCGGTTTCGTGAAGAGGAAGGTTGCGAAGGGCATGCTTGGTTGAGGTGTTTAAGTTGGTTGTGGTGCCAAGAACGATGTCCCGTAGAAATACGGTAGAGTTGAACAGAGCCCTGGTGAACCAGTTGAAACTGTGAAAGGTGGCGAAGGACATTTTCTTGAACAGTTCAGAGATCAGCAGATGAAGGTGTTTGATGTCATGTTTGCTGGATTCAACTGCGAGTCTCTCGGATAGAGAGTTAATGGCAGTGGCAAGGACGTCAGCTTGAGAGGCGGCACGAAGGCCAAGGCGAAGGAATCTGTCGTTTTCTTTAAGAACAGCAGTAGGAACTTCGGCACGTTTTGGGATGAACATGGCGGTTCCGAAATCCATTTTTGCTTCGGTTGCAAGGAATTCTGATTGATGATAGGTTTCAAACTGTCTTGGGTTTGCAGCGCCATCGCCTGAGAATTGGAAAAAACATGATTCACGCCCAGGGCGAGGAGGTGGTGGTTCTTTGTCTAATTGCAAGGGTTCTCCTTTGCCTAAACTAAAATCGGGGTCAATCGTGGACCAACGCGAACAGAGCTCAAGGACTAATCACGGACTACTTACGAATTCAGATATTCCTCCGCTTTGTTTACGGCTTCTTGGCTTAGCTTAGGCTAGCGGCCAAATGAAAGGGAAAGCAACTTGCAATATTTTTAGACTCGAATAATGTTGTTTTTTATCATCGGGATAATAAATAGGGAAGGGGAAAACGGCCAGGTGGGGGAGGGGGGGGGGAAACGGTTGCACTTTGATTTTTAAGTGTTTAATAAGTTTATTAAAACCTTAAAAGCAAGGAAATTGGGCTTTTGAGTGATTCTGGTAGCAAGAACTTACAATCGTTTTAAATTCGGATTAATTTTTTTTACAGGTTATTCATAACCGGGATGAGCAACGGAGGGGGAGGGCTTTGGTTTTAACATTTTACGTATTTTTTACGTTGGTTTCGTCCTTTTTTTTTTGTTTGGTTTCTTTCTCTTTTATTTTGCTTTCGTTCATTGTTATAATCTGCGCTATACAAATAAGAACGTAAGCAAAATAAAAGGGAATGAAAGGAAAAAAAAAAAAGAGGACGAAACCAAAAAAAAAAAACTATTAGTTTATTAAGACCTTAATAAAAAAAAAAAGGAAAGTGGTCTCTTTAGTGAATCTGGAGGCAACAATTTACAATCATTTTGGAATCAGATTAGGCTGTTTTTTGTTCTAACAGGTGGTTAATAATGAAGGAGGGCAAGTAGGGAGGGGGTGTTGGGTTTTGGTTTTTAATATTTTATTAGTTTATTGAAAACAAACAAAAAAACAAGGAACTTGGTCTCTTTCCTGAATTTGGTGGCCCTGAAAAGGGCCGTTTTTTCAGCAGACGGTAATGAATGTGTTTATTCAGCAATATCTTCAGTTCCACTCAAAGCAGAGTCACTTTCCTCTTCCATACTTGAATCTTCGTCACTTGATCCATTAACGGTAAATTGAAGTTTCTCAACAATAATATCAGACAAGCCGTCTGATTTCCACATTGCTGACTGCGTGAAGTCGTCGTAAATTTTCAGCCGCGATCGTTTACCGACGGAGCCAGGACGCCTTTTCCCGGGAGTTGTCAAGCGGCCCGCACTTGAACGGAACTCGGCCTTTATACTGAAGATGGAAGTCTTCGAAATTCCAGTTAATTCTGCTGTTTCAGCTACAATGGTCTTCACGCTTTTAAGTGGATCCTTTTGCCGAAGTTTGCTGTACACATTCAAAACCGTCTGCTTCTGAGAGCTTGTCAAAGCCTTTCCTGCAGCCTGGCGCTTGAAAAACGTGACCGGAGAGGAAGCAGCCATCTTGATTTTGGTCGATTGGCGGAGAAAAACGCAATATTTTGGCTTTTAATAAACTGCAGTGTAGGAGTAATTTGTGTCGCTGTAATCAGGCTTACTAATCCACATTATTCATATGAAAGTTTGTTTTGGGCGATTAGCTATTAATAACTAATGTAATAACGTTTTTACATGCGCACTATTTCTCTTTGGTGCAGGGGTGAGGCATCGCGTGGTAGTGATTCGGCCACCTACCTGTTCGCGTTGGTCCACGCTTGACCCCGATTTTAGTTTAGTAAGGATACGCCGGTCCTGAGTAAGGTGGTGAGAAGTGTGGTGGATTGGCCGATTCGGGCACGTTGCTTGTTGTTGCTTTCCCTTAGTCCAAAGCCAAAACCTGTTGTTAGTCCTCGGTTTACCCTAGAAGTAGGGGTCGGGTCGGGCTTGTAGAGGTAGTTGTTAGGGATGATGGCTTCCACAGCTTTGAGAAGGTCAAAAATCGGGATGGTTGAGGAATCAGTGTCGCCTTGAAAGAAGTCGTCATATGGGTCGAGTGGTTGACGCTCGAAGTTTACTTGTGGTTGATTGCGTTGGTGTGTGGCGAGTACAGCCGCTGAATCAAGACCGTCATCAGGATGCAGGACAGCATTGAGCAGGGTCTGAAGGTCGAGCGAAGAGGAAGTGTGTCTTTTCTTAATTGATAAGGGTGAAGTAGGGGCGGTTGATTTTCGCTTGTGAGAGTCATTGTCAGAGGATGTAATCCAGTCACGTACAAAAGAAGCTTTATGCGTGGAGGGGGCAGGGTTGGATCCAGTCTTGTATGAAAATTCCTTTTTGGCACGGTGTAAAAGTCGATGGATTTCATCTGGGGAAAGTACATCTTGGCGATGACTAGGTTAACGTGAGGCAGCAGATGAGAGGTCCAAGAGTCTGTGATCATGTAGTGAAGGTTCAGGGGAAGAAGACAATGATGATTGTAGACGTTGGCCACATGGAACGGGTGAAGCTGTAGAGATGAGTGGAGCAGCAGACGTTGATGGTTGTGTGGGCGATGGTAAGACAACGATGCTGGGGTCTACAGGGACAGGGCTAGCCAGAGGAGATGAAATAGGTCGAACAGGAGGGTCCATTACGTTCGGCGAATGTTCAGTGAATGTTGCACGTTCGGCGAAGTCTTGCTGCGTACAGTGAAGGTTGTGCGATCGGCGAAGGCTTGTTGCGTTCGACGAAGGTTGTGCATACGTTCAGCGAAGGCTTTGATGCGTTCGGCGAAGGTTGTGTGTTCGGCGAAGGTTGAGCTTTCGGCGAAGGTTGAGCGTTCGGCGAAGGCTTGTTCGTTCGGTGAATGACCGTTCGGCGAAGGCCTGCCTGATGGTGAAGGTCCTCTTCCCTTGAACTTGCGGTGAAGGTTGTGGGGAAGGTCTTCTTTGCTTGGTTGTGTTCGGCGAACTTGTGGCTTGGAGACTTTCGGCGAACGTCGGGCACTTTCGGTGGGCTGATGCAGCTGGAGAGGCGATCCGTCTTCGACGAGAGCTTGAGGAAAGTGATGGCTGACCGACGCGCCGGTCACGTTTTATAGGACGGCTGCGCATTGACGCATGCGCAGTGGGGTTGCGCACTGGTCGTATCTGGAGAGCGAAAAAACCTCAAGCAACTAAAGAGCACTCAGGAACTGAATGCAATTAAATTTACAGGTAGTAGAAATTTTCTACCGACGACTAGAAACCATGATTCTGTTGGCTGCATTGTTGAGAAATAATGAAGGAGCCTACAGACTGCCATATTATGTTCACCATGGATTGGATAAGAGAGGACACGTCATATTCCAGTAGATGGTGAGGCGTTGAGTCTCCCAGGACGGGAGGGGCGAAGTTTTGGAGTCGATTGTTGAATTTTGTGGCGAAAACATTGACGAAAAGTGTCCCATACTTGACGAGGAGGGGTAGACAAAAGTAGGGGTTTATACTGTACACTCAGTCGTAATCTCGTAGGAATTCTTTTCAATTTATAGTTCGTCTGCCCAGAAGTTGAGCTTCCCTGCGATAAGTGTTGATTGAAGCTTCGTGTGAACAGCAGAGCACATCTCGAAGAGGGGTGACGTTTCTTGAGTGAGGGAAAAGGAAATTAAGAGTCATGTGGGACATCACTACAGTCGTCACCTAGGTGAAGAGAGAGAGAGTGGAACTTATTCCTTACGAGTCCCTCTCCTCTCTTCACCTACGTGACAATTGTAGTGATGGCCCAGATGACTCTTCTTAATTTCCTTTTAAGAAGTTATTCCGTGTTTCCATTGCAAGGCTGATGGCTCGGAGTTCGAGGACATTGAAATGTTGAAGCTGTTCGCTTGGAGTCGTTGCCAGTCTCCTTAAGTTCAAAAATATTATCAGCCGAAATATCAGTACGTTATTGATGGTTTCCGCGATGGTAGCAAGTGCACCGTTTCCGGTATTGGATAATGGTGCTTGTGGAAAAACCGCAATGGGCGAAGTGCTATTAGCTGATGTCCTCCCCTCCCGATTGTCACTATTTTTATTAGTCTTATACGAATGATGACTTATTTAGCTCCTATCTCCACTCTTCATGCTTCGGTTACTACCCATCTTCGTAGATCAAACTAAGTCCAAAAAAGCTCCTTCTTGCAAAAACTTCAAAATTACGTGCGGGCAGAAAAAAAAAGAGTGACCTTCGTGACTGAAAAACCTGTGAGTGTTCTTGGCCCGACTAATGGACCAATTCTAATGTAAGACAGCTGTCGCCGTCACCAGAAATAGAATCATAGGTATTTCATGTGCGTCTAATTCCAGAGATAACCCAGGAATTGAAAAGGATGTTAATTAGACTATTTCCTTATTTTTGAAACAAGTTGCATAAGCTTGGGCCAAATAAAAACAGTAAGGCAGGAGAAATCACAGTTGCAAAGTTTTGGAAAGGTAGTTGTAATTCTATTGCAATAATTATTTACAACTATTTCAACAGTACTTCAACACCTTCATCAGGCACGGAATAAGGACAACCACAACAACGAGAAATGAAACTACATCTTACTTAAAATTTGAGTGGTGGTAAATTATAACTACAGAAAATTTACAACCACAATTCTCCTATTTTATTACTTTTATTTGGCCAAAGTGTATGAACTTTGTCTCACATTTCGAAAAAAAAACAAAATAAAATTAGCTTTTTGCCATTCAAGACAATCTTTGGTCTCATCTTTACACAAGTAACGCACAATTTCAAAGCAAAAAGACATTCGTCAACCACAATATCTTTGCATATTTTCGACAGTCAGGTTTTATCTGGGGTTGGAGGTGCTCAGTCCATCAGGCTACCAAGCCGTCCAACCCCAGAAAAACCCTGTTGAAAATTTGCAAAGATGTTGTGTTGACAAAAATCATTGGGCCCACCCACAATCGAGGTTTACTGGTTCGAAGCCAAAGGTTTGTCCATTGTCACAATTTCTTCTGCCTTGAAAATGCCTAGTCAAGGGGTCGTCAATAAATGGCATCAAGCAAATTTTGGCCCTTTTTTTTAACTCCCTCCCCCCCCCTCAACCCTCCTTAGAAAATAACATCACAAACATCATTTACTTGGCTAACTTACCCACAGCGATTCTATCATGTTTTCTCTAATGTATCGGTCCACATCACATTCAAACAGCAACTGGAAATAAGATTAGGTTATAATACTTCAACGTCACCAAAATATGGTTATATTTTTAATGAAATCTTCAGAATAAACATCAGTATTTCACAATGGTTTTATGAAGGGTAAAATATATAAAAGTACATTCATTCAACTGGTATAGTGATGGCAAATCAATGTTCATGCTTTGTGAATCTTCTTTCATTTTTCTTGCGTTAGCAACGACGCTGATGTGGAGTGTACGGCAGCGAAGCGTCAAGCCAAAAGACACATACGTTATTTAGATTTAAGTTTCATGGCCGAGCACTGTGCTTCGTCTTTCATCTCATTTAACGGCCGGCCCGGATATGCAACAAAGAAAGACGAAGCATGGTGCATCTCCATGAAAGTTGTAAAAGGTGAAGATCTTCATTAACTGACTGAAACTTACCCACCCGTTTAGCGCATCCAAGTCAAGTTGTCCGATTGCCTGCTCATTCGAAAACTAGGCTTTATGGATACAGGATTTGCAAATGATATTTACGCGCTTCCCTCCAAACAACTCCATTGCTTTCGAATGCAAACTTTCGTGAAGTGTCAAAAGTTACCTTCACACTTTAAAAACATTCTTCATTTCTGCTATTGAATTAGATTCATGAACAACTTCCACAGTAGTTCAATAGAACATTCTAAATAACGCAAATATTACAGAAAATAAAGAGAGAAAAAATGACATCCAGGCTCATTGTCACTGAAGCTGCCGGAGAGCACAAGGCGATAGTGAAATCACGGTCTTCTGGTCAAGTAAAACCAAAGACAAAACATGAAACCGACCCATCCCTGTAACAGCTGGAGGACAATGACTTCAGTTCTAATAAATCTAATATGGGTTTTCTTAACATCAAACATTTTAAAACTGTAGTTTATAAACAGAAAGTTGTTTAAATTATTTTCTTTAGCCATGCAGGCACAAATGTTTTTTTTTTTAACAGCAGACTTCTTTAGTTACAGGCTCGCTATATTAAAGACAGGGCAAATTCTTTACTATCGTCTTCGACTCCATGACTACTTTCGTACAAGTCCCATACAGTGGGATGGGATGCATGGTGAGACAAGATCTATCAACAAAAATCTATTTGCAACTGCAGCACAATTAATTCACCAATCCCTCGGTCAGCCTAAAATATGTTGTGCGCTGTACGTCTCAGGTTGAAGCGGTTGTCTTAATTATCCGTTACAATTTTTACTTTTCGGAATTCTGATACTAGTTTTACTAACTACTTCACGCGGCAAAATAAGCCCAAGGTCATATGCGTAGTTTGGTAGTCGAAACATGCTACTGAAGATCTGCGGACTGACTAACTGATTTTTCGCAGTAGGGGGAACACAGGAAGAGAGTCACAACCATAAAAAATTAGGTCATTTTTTCCTACTCCAAAGAAATTCTGTTTTAGTGATGAACCCGTTTGTTTAAGCTTACACAGCAATAGGGCAAAATGATCCATAACTAAAGGTTTCAAAATTGTTAATGAAGATCTTTCTAAATTTGTACGGACTTCCTAATTTTAACCATAAAATTCTGTAGCCGCTGCTATGAAGACTACGAATATATTGTTAAAATGTTTGAACCGCACACAGAAAAAAATAGGCCCACTGTACCATTTTTTAGATGAAAAAAAGGATATCCCTTGTTATTGCTTTTGGGGGTGGGGGTGGGGGGGAGACTTGATGGTTAATGTTGCAGCTGCGGCCAATAAACAACAAAACTAACCAGCCAGTGGCGAGCAAAAAAAAATCCTAATCTGAACCTTTAGGGCAAATTCAAGTTTTTTAAACATTTTTGGATGCCAACTGTGAAACTTTGGCAGCAAAATTAATAAGTTTATTTTTTAGAAGACGTAACGTGTGTTCAATGTAGACGCCAAACTTGAAGTAGTTAAACCTTATTTAATGCGGAATAATCATGACAAGATTTGGGTTACATTATTACGTTCTTTCTCAACACAAGAATCACCGGGAATAGAACACCGGGCTCTGAAGTCCTTTGCTTTTATATGCTCTGGTCGGATCCAGAGCTCCACCGGACAACCAATCAGCTCGTGAGTTCGTTAACCAATCCAGTTCATGGTTACAAAGTGCTCACCAATCGTGGCCAACAATACTTGGCCACGTTCTCCTGCACAACCGCTCATGGTTTTGGCGCAAAACCTGAAAGTCCTTGCCGTTGCACAAGTGATTTTGGCGCCAACAAGAGTCAACCACAACACAACAGCACACAGGTAGGTACGAGGGTGAGCCAATGTCCGTTACAATACCAATAAAAAAAAAAACCAAATGTTTTAATCTACTACCGTAATTTCATGCTTTCTTTTTCTTAAAAAATCGGGCCTGCGGGAGTTCGGGTTACACAAGATTTTTTTTTTTGCACGCTAAATCAAAAAAAGGCCCAGTTCTCAATAAGCTCAAATGTTCACCTACTCGTGCTGCAGTGATGCACATACGTGAAAATTGAGTTGAAAATAGTAATTTACCCACTTTTTGCCGTGCATTTCTTGTAGTAATTCATGAAAACTTGCAGCTCTTGTTTCAAGATTTCAGTTGTTTTAATTGGTAATATCGAAATTTGAAACCAACTTGTAATTAACATCAGCTAATTTCGTTGTGCGTTCGTGCATCGCGTGGTTAATCGCTTACTCAGCACTGGTAAATTTCCTATTCAGGGACAAAGGGAAGAGCGCTTGGAGCATCTAATCGACAAGCTACTTTAGCATGCGCTAGGAATGGCGTTTTTCACGGACTAACAGTCGTGCAGTGCTGGTTATGTACGGTACCAATCGTTAAACGTACTAAAAGATTTCAGTATAAAGGTAGTATACAGTACAAAAAGACAAAATAGCTTTTATTTTACCTTGGATAACAAGATAATAAAGTTGTTGGAGGTCAACGGCTTGGCATTATGGTACGCACTAGTGAGGTCGTTCAAACTTCGTGAAACCTTGTAGATTACCCACGGGTTATACGGGGGTGAGGGTTATAAGAGTTTTTTACACAACCACTTTAATTTTTAGTGGTGTGGGTTATCTGGGAGATACGCGTGAAGTTACGGTAATAATACTTACATTTGTCAGACCACAAGTTTGTTACAAATTGTGGTATATATTCACACGACCTATTAGAATTCTGTAATACTCCAAAAATTCGAGCCGAGAATGCAACTTGTACATGAATTCGGTTCGTAGCTCACATCCACGCTCGGATCTGGTGAAAAAAGCTGTAACTTCAGCAATTTTGAACGATTTTGACATTTCAATACACCAAATTCATCGTCTGGACGATAGCTTTTCGACAGTGTTAAGTTAAAAGCCAGTAGCTCAAACCATTTTTAAGTTATCCTTACAACTGCAAAACCATTTGTACACATTGACCCACACAGTTAAGCATCGTCTTAGTTATTACCATAACTAATTAAAAAGAAAATCACTAAACAAACCGTGTTCACCAAACACTCGAACTCCAATCGATACACGATACTTCTATTGCAAACTCGTTTCGGCTCAGCAATACAACTTCTCGCCATCCAATGTAACAGAACCGTAAATTGGAGGTCTTGAACTTACTTTATCAGCTTCTTCGTCATTTAGACCCCACTTCTGCAAATTGCTGCCACTTAACACGTACATCAATTTTTCGTCGTCATCCTCTGTGGCTGCTACTAAAACTTTAACAAGTTTCTAGAAACAAAAAAAGTTTGGTTTACTTATTTGTCGTCTTAGGTGATAAGGTTGCACTGAAACCCACCAATAAATGTATTACCTAGGTATGCGTAAAAAAAATGTATCTCTATATCATATTAATGTGGCAACAATCAACAACATCATCAAGAAAAATACGATCACTTTGTTTACTGTAAAATGAACCATCAAATTTACCAGACAAACCGGTGTGAAAGTGGGCGAAAGTGGCTCGGAAGTTTGTCCGGTAAATTCAATTACAGCATATTTATTTTTGGTAATTTCTTACAAACACTGCCTGAATAATGTAAAAAAAAAAAAACAACAACTGGGAATTCAAGTTCAGCAGTACATGTGCACTCGAAGCAGATCGATTAAAGTTCTTAGTTTGCCTGTATGATGCAACAGAACAGAATCAGCAAACGTTGATTTTATAAAATCAATTTAAATATTTATTGAAAACAAAATAAGTACCATGTATACGGTAAATCAATTCATGTAGTGTGTGTAGCGTGTCACGCCAAGTTAGGCAACGATCATCACAACAAACATCACATCAATTCAATTGTCGAGGTTGTAAACCATTGTAGCGCGACGCAGATATACTGAAGCAGAGTTGAGCACATTTCAGGTACTTGGTTAAAAATAATAATGCGGTACAAAAGCTTAACTTGTGTTGAAATCAAGAGCAATGACCCACCTGACAAAAATTAACTCGTGTAGGAAAGCCAGCTAAGCTGCTTTAAATGCAAAATCTAACACTCAATAACGTTGCAAATGTGTAACAGGCCGACCCTAGCTAGCTAATTCTAGTCCGCTCATCCCCATGTTAATTTCCATAGGGTGATTATTCATCGATACCGAGATAACGGGAAGGCTTCCAGCTATGAAATTGAACGAATGGCTGGAGTACGATACGAACTGTGTACCTTTCATGGTTTGGAGCCTAGGGGTGTAACGGGAATGACGTGGGAAGGCGCGTAAGTACGAAAATATTGTTATCCATTGTTAGTATTGTCGGCATCGTGTCTCATTGGACGGCCAAAGTTTGGACAATGAAACGTGTATACTGACGTGCGTGCCTAGACACGCACTAGAGTAGCACGATAAATATAAAAAAACGTTGCCAAAGAAATTGTATTCACGTCCAATTCATGAAAAGTAAACCAACTGTAAAAACAAAGCAAAAGAAACAAAGCCCAAAACTGGTTAAGAGGCCACCAAGTTTAGAGTGGTTCGCCTGGTTCGGCCTATCAACACACCAAAACTAACGAAATAAAACAAATTACAACAAAATTAAAACCAAACCAGAAACCTATAAGGAGGTGACTAAGTTGAAAATGGTTCGGCCTCTAGGCAAAAGGTAGTAGCAAAGTGTTGAAAACCAATTTCTTGTTGACGTGCCACTTTATTACACATCTGCACGGTAGTGGAGTTGACTCTTAATACACAATTAAAAAAAAAAAAAAAAAAAAAAAAAATGGTAAAAGGGTCCGCCAAGTCCTGAAATGTTCAGCCCTTCAAAGGAGTGATATCAACACACCAAAACATTCTCCAACTTAATGTACTACTACCGAATGCAGCAATGTTCTAGTTTACATTTAAGTAGGGATCGACCGGATACCATTTTGCCGGATCCGGGTCGGTTCCGGATAATTTAATGTCAGTGCCGGATCGGTTCCGGATCTTGGTGCCGGATCCGGACCGGTACCGGATACCGGGTATTTCTCACACAAAAATTAAATAAAGCCGTTTTATTTGTTTCCCCTTATAAGTTGCAGCTACGGTGTTATTTTTCGCTTTGTTTCACATTATTTTTTACATTAAACACTCAGAAGTCTTGCGCTATTAAGAGTGCCTATAGGCTACAGCACTCCACTGGTTTGACAATGTTGCTAAGTTTTTTGAAACAATCAAATAAAGCACTAATTAGGTTAATCAACCAAAAATATTTTAAATTAAGGATTTTCTCATTGATTAGCATAGCCTACTGCTTCATTTCGAAAAAAAATTGCAGAATTTTTTTAATAAAATTTATTTAATTTATTTTTTGCCAAATAAAATAACATAAAAAGCTGAAATACAAAAAAAAAAGTTAGAAAAATATTTACAGGTTTAAAAGTGGTTATCAGTTAATCATGCCTGGTTAAAAAAAAAAATAACCTTTTTTATTCTCCAACATATTTTAAAATTGTGTTTAATTATAAATAAAATACAATAATAACATACAGCTGAAATAAAAATAAAAAACTAAATAAATATTTAAAGATTTAAACATGGTTATCAGTTAATCATGCCTGGTTTAAAAAAAACAAAATCTTTTCAATTCTCCAAAATATTCTTAAAATTTGTTTAATTATAAATAAAGCCAAATAAAATAATAAAGCTGAAAATATTTTTAAAAAATAATAATAATGTGCAGATTTAAATATGGTGTTATCAGACACATCAGGTTTTGGAGTTGGCTAACTACTCCAACAGTTGACTATCTCCTCCAGGAGTCCAGGTGGGCTCTAACGTTTTGCTACTGCTGATTTGACAGGCAATGTTTACCAAGTCTAAAATCGAATTAAGGGAGCAGATTCTCCAACAAATTGGATTTTGGATACTTCAAAGGCATTCAACATTTAGCCAGTGAAGTAAATACTTGGATTTTTTTCCAGAAATTAAAAGATTCAAAGGTGAACCATTTAACGTTTGCAGCTTCGTGCGTTAGGCCTAACTCACTCACCACGTGCGATAAGGAAAACATGCCTGTTACACCTAATATAGGCGGCTGATTTTTTTTTTTGCGGTTAGCCAAGGTAAGTTTGATAGATCAGAAAAAAATCTAGTGAATTAAAGCTATTTTTGTTGAAATAAACTTTTTAAAATTACGATTTTTTCGCGGAGAAATGAGTCAACTTTCGCTACTACTTTAGTAATAACGCTCGATTTGTGCCCATAAAGGTTTTGATTTTTTGAACATCTTCGTTTCGTATGCTTCAATATATATTTTTGTTACAATATAATTATTTCGTCTGCAATTTTTTATACTCGTAGACCGCTTAGTTATTTTACTAAGATTTTGCTAAGAAGCAAAGAAAAAAAGAAAGTTGATTATTTGTGCAGGATCCGGTTTAAAATAATGGCCGGATCCGGATCTTGCCGGATACTGCAAGATCCGGCGCCGGATCCGGATCTATCCGGACTCGGTCGATCCCTACATTTAAGCTTCGAACTATTAAGCGGTGCGATTAACTTGGCGAATGTTTTGGTGTGTTGATATCACTCCTTTGCAGGGCCGAACCATTCGGAACTTGGCGGCCCCTTTTACCAGTTTTGGTTTTTGGTATGATTGATCTTACTGTTTCATTTCCTGACTATATCACACCTTTGTACGGTATCCATTATAATTAAAACAACTCAGCTTTTAAAACACTTACAGATTCAGTTGACTGATTAGGCATGGATCCAAATATAAAGGATGAAACTCTGCGACCAATTCCAGCAAGCATCCCTTGAGGAACTTTCAGATGGCGGCATACAACTGCACTCTATAAACAATAAAACAAGGAAATTTAAATAAACGAAGGTTTTCTACCTACTAAAATTTAAAGCAACACAAAACAAAGTTGTTTATTGTGAAAAGTTAGTAGTGTGTAAAGAAGCTGTCTCATCGCATGACACTCCCAATTAAACATGAAGGTGAAACCAGCATGAAGGGCAGCGTAACAGATGCTTCTACATTGTTCAAATTGAACTGCATACTGAAGTTATTGGCGATTTGGATTTTTTTACTTATCCCTAAACCTCAATAAGAAATATAACAAATTTACGACTGCCGTACTTACCTACCATGAATACTATTAAGGACGAGTAATTTCCGCCTATTTTTAAGCAAAATTGGCTAAATTGCTGTGATAATTTGTATAAGCCAAAAATAATAATAACTATGCCAAATAAAAATATGTTGCGACATTTGATATTAAAAAAAACCTAACCAAAATGCAAACACAAAATAGGCCTCATAAGAGCTTACAATATTAGCACGTTTAAAAAAAATTTAATTTCCACTTTATACTTCAAAGCATATCCCGTCAGCAAACGGGCGGCATATTTTACTGCTAAGTTAATAAACTTTTGATCAAATTAAGTTTAATTTATTTAGGCAAGTATACCAAATTTTGTGGGAAATGCATATTCTGCCATAGCAAATTTTTACTTTAGGCGTCAATGAATTGCAAAAACCAGTTTTTGAAAATCACGTAGCATTGACGATGAGTGATATAAAGGTCGAAATTTTAGTAGACAATATGACAGCTGCAGTGCTTTCATGTGACGAGCAGGGATTCCTTCTTAAATATGGATGTATAATATTCTACTACAAACATTTGTTGCCAACATGAGCAAATGTAAAAATCACAAATGTAAACTATGCTAGACAACGGTATTACAACTTTTTAGTATTTCTATACCAAAGGCTGCATGGCACGTACCTGTCCACCAGTGATGTCAGCTGTTACAAGCATAAGTGTGCTCGTTGTGGTTGCAACAATACATCCGAGCGGCTGCAAGACAAATCATCTTTTAAACCATTAAAAAGTTGATTTATATTACTTTTAACACAGTGCACTATGTCTGTCGTTTGCAAACGACTTAAGTATATTATACAGGGTGGTGCAAAGGTCTGGAGAAGCCTTCTGCCATTCCAAATCTACTAAGAGGAGAACCACGAAAATGTACACACATATACTATGGTCGGGGGACATGTAATGATGCTAGTTTAAATGACCTTGGAATGGTCATTCAAGGTCATCACAATCCAAATTCTGAACTACACGTCGTAGAATAGTCATGTAAATTGCAAAGTTGTTGAGAACTGTAAGCCAATGCCAAAGCAAAAAAAAACAGAATGAAAATCGAACCATTAGGGTAGGAGTTATCGTTCAGACAAGTTAGTCGTAATAGCTAAAGTGCATGTCTTCATGGTGTCCAGCAGAGAAGGCGCCGTACCAAACGAAAAACGAAATTATCGCAACAGTACGGGATACATATACAGGATTTTCTTCTTACCTATCCTGAAATGTGTGGTGCGTTTTTCACAAAATTGGAAAGTGGTTTCCTGAAATATACATATGTTCAGTTACATTTGGGGAAGCGGCGGGGGAAGAGAAACTGTAAATGATTCCTTGAGAGGGGAGGGGCAAGACAGATTAATGGCTTTAGGCAATGTATTTTTATTTATACCAAAACGGAATTAGTTACGTTGATTCGTTTTATTATCAATCATGTCAAGAATGTATTGGAGGAGGGAGATAATTTGTCCAGTGAGTGTTGCATGTTCACTTCCTTCTTGACATACAATAAATCTTTTTCAACCCCCCCCCCAGTGTAACGACGCATGCTTCAGGAAATCAGTTTCCAATTTTGTGGAAAACGCACCACACGTTTCAGGATAGGTAAGAAAAAAAAACCTGTATCTGTATCCCGTACTGCTGCGATAATTCTTCTCTGCTGGACATCATGAAGACATGCAGTGAGCGAAGGACGAAATGGTAGTGAGCTTTCAGCGATCGTAAATATTGGGGGGATAAAGCAATTTTAAACTATTTTTACGGTAATAAAACATAAAATAATGATTTCGGAAGTAATAACAGGCGTTATGAAGGAAGAATATCGAGTGGATGTTATCATTCCGAGTACTGTAAGTTGAAACTTTCGTTAGTGCTGTTTACATAGTCGAACTTTAGGATTTTTTTTAGTAAAGAAAACGTAGGACGATGGTCCCAATTATATTTCTGTTCCATAATTTACAAAATAATTATTACGTCTGCGAATTTTTATACGCCGAGAACGCATAGTTTTTTCTTAGTACGATTTATTTTCATGAGGCATGCAACTTGTTCATAGCAGCCATGTTGCGGACATGGCCTTTCTCGCTCGAGAATTGAAAAAATTCCAAACAGGCAAGAATGATTTAACAACTCTTGGTAAATTTTCCATAGTTAAATCTGCTGCGGATGAAAAAAACCTAGCTGACTATCATCTTCAGGCTCGTAACAAAAACTCCCAAACACTACCACTTATTTACAGTTCAATCGATTCGAAAGTGGCGTTAACTTGACCTCCGATATTCACAAGGTAGATTCGCGACGCTCATGCACTGCCTCTGTTATGTTGAAGGCAGTTATTCCACTTTTTTCTTACATGCTCTCTGATATCAGCATCCAAAAGGAACTGGATTGAAGGGTTAGATAGCCAGAGATTCGAGGCCTCTCAGGTGTGAGTCTCTGCTCGAGTTTGAAATGAGCAACGCTTTAGTTCCTTCCCAATGAATGCGGTGTGAGGTGTCCATCTGGTGTACTGCAATGCCGTTTGTATCTTTCTGGCTCCTGGTAGTACTCGTATG
>JAHWFP010212246.1:1414-49220 GCA_023313725.1 Lithobius niger | reverse complement strand
CTGTGACAGGCTTTTGCCAATTTCAAATGGATAGACTGGTTGGGGGAGGGGGGGGGGAGTGAGAAAAAAAGACATGCAGATAACAAGGTGGAGGTGGATATGCCATGCATGGGGGGAAGGGTGCACACTATGCTAGTCCTGGTGGATCGACGTTAACCTTTTCACACTTGGAAGATATCTGAGGAAGCAACGAATGTCCTGCTTCCTTGGGATCTTGTGAACATGTTTGCCACTATCATGGTTACCTCACATGGTCCATAATTCACAATGGTGTGGCTGAGGTTCTTCGAAGCTCTAGCATTTGCTCTGTGCCAAAGTCTCTCCGTCTCAATGTTCATCATGCTTGCATGAAAGTCAAGCTACAAGACCTTTGTCTTGGCACCTGCAAGGTATTCCTGTGCTGTCCTGGGTAGTAAGAATATTCCAGAATGCTGCCATGTTTGTTGGCCAACAAGACTCAGAGTTGGAAAGGGGGGGAGGGGGGTGCCAGAATTAAACGGGATTGCCCTGTCTGCGTGTGAAGGCTTCTGACATGATTTGTATGTAATCTTCCCACTTCCTCTGGAAAGTTTGACTTCCAAGAATGGGAGACTACAGACCTTTTGCTCCTAATACGTGAATTTGATCGCAGGGTCCCATGAATTGAGCGCCAATAGAACGTCACTCACGTGGACTCCGCACAGTGCCGCGATAACACCATTACGTACCTACGCCATTGGGGCAACTCCGGAAACATGCTCACCACAAATTCGTCGACAAACTGCATCACTAGTTCTGCTAACTAGCGAACAGGGATACCCCATAGGGGTTCCCGAGACCAGCCTGTCGGTGTTGTCCTTGAATTTTAGCACAGTTTTTAGTAGCTCTCTGTCAAGCAGGTATGTCTCACCATGCATACTATTCGATCTGCTGACCTTTGTAGCATTTCCAGGAGGGTGAGGTGGGAGAGACTGAGAGAGAGAACGATAACGTCGAAGAATACCAGTTGGTGGTCTGCTGTGAGGGTCAATGTGCTTTAAGCACATAGATAGCGCTGATAAAAAACAGGGCTATCTACCATCTTGGTTACATTTATGGACAACACCTACAGGCAGATCTCAGTAATCCCTATGGGGTATTCCTGTTCCCTAGTATTAGCAGAACTGGTGATCTGTTTCTCTATGAATTTGTGGTAAGCATTTTTTAATACGAGTTGCCCCTCTAGCACTAGCACATAGATTACGTTATCGCGGCACTGTAAAGAGACCACTTGATTGATGTTCTGTTGGTTCTCAATTCATGGAACAACACAATCCAATTCATGCATGAGGAGGCAAAGGACCTTAGCCTCCCGTTCTTGTAAGTCAAAATTTCCAGAGGGAGAGGAAAGATACATGCTGGGCAAGTATGTTCAATTCTAATCCTCCCAGGGCAGCAGTTCCGCACGTGACCACTACCCCACCATCAAGTGTTCATATCCACAATAAAAAATCGCTGTTTGTGTACCCTGGGGGTGTGCATTAGTCCCTATACGATCACAAACTTTTCCCATCAAAAACCCACTCTGTGTGGCAAACTATTGGTCGTCTGTGGACCTGGACCCGCTTTGGGCTGGAGGCTCTTCTCACCACACCACATTTAATTGGTGCAAGTTTGAGCTGGCAATTTTTATTTTTTTATTTTATATATTGAAAAGTACGGTTGGCAAGCAAGCTTAAGTTAAACAACGGGTTCCACCATCGGTAGCAAGTCCTACTGAGCAATGCAACAGCTCAAAGGGGATGCTATTTTTCCTGTTTTCCCTCTAAGTTTGTACTACGCTAGGCTACATTGTTGATGACGTCACAATAATGCAGTGATATATCGCCCGCTGTGTGTTGTTTTTGTACGAACATACGCCTCCCGTAACGATGTTAGCACAGACTAGTTAGTCGGTGGATGTGAGGTATTGCTCTAAGGTTCTACCCGGTCCAGATGCAGCGGTCTAGAAAGTTAAAATGTTTTCTTACCCTGAAGAAAATGAAGTTCCTTGAGCCGATGACACGGAATACCGGCTAGATCGGTTTCCTGCAGTTGATTTAGACAACGAAGCACTTCGTGGAGTGTACATGACGACCGGGACATGCACTTAAAAGAGTGAAATTATCTCTCTACCTCAAAAGCCGCGCCATATTTACTTTTGCCGGCATGACAGGAACAGGAAGTAGAAAGTGTCACCAGATGGCAGCATAAAAAGTAGAGGCTTTGTCCGATTGGCTTGACCCGCTTGACCGTTGGCGTTGGTTCGAGCAGGAGAGACACTATGAGAGATGCCGGCGAGACACGTTTTATATATATTTTTTTAAATCAAAGATGTTCATGGACGGGACCATTACAACCAACTTGCGTAATGGTAGAGCAGCCGTGAGTAAAAAGTATCCCGTGTCCACATTACCACAGCAAAAGAACATAACCCATACGTTGGTGTTGTTTTCGATGGGTGCTCCTAACTTTTGGCCTAAATTGCGTGCTTGACCGGGCAAGACGACATGGAGATCGAAAGGAAGTTAAATATTTGTTTGATATTTCCAGCCCTCCCCTCGCGCCCAACTTGTTTTTTTGTTGTTCTTTTCTTGTTACTTGTCTCATCAGGCGTGTTCAAAGTGTGTTGGTCCGATGGCCTTGAAATGCGAGCTCCAAGTTAAGTAGCTTCCGGCACTGTTGGTTCTGCGACCACGTTCCGATCTCTGTTTTCTACTAAAGTCTTCTAAATTTTCTGCATTAGCGTGTTTTTAAAGTACTCTGAATATAAAATTATGGATGATAATTGGGTTCCTCCTACTGAAGCGGAAGTAAAAGTTCTTCAGGCCCGAAGGGAACGATCTGACAAAATCAGTAAAATCATGTCCGAGTATTTGTTAAAAGGTTACAAAATGCTTGGCACCGTGTGTGATGAGTGTGAGGTAAGATTACCAAATCAAATCGCAAATCTCATTCTTTGCCTTATTTGTATTAAAGGAGTATCCACACATCTTGTTTCGTGTTCCAGATTAATTTATGCACATCTGTCTGTAAGATGCAATTGCCTTCTCTGAGCAATTTTAGAGGGATCCCCTAATTTCGAAGAGAAGAATAAAAAGTTAGGCAGTTAACCCAAAATGTGATCGCAAGGCTGTGAAGTAACTTCTTAAATGCGTAAACAAAATCTAACGTGAAACTCGTTTTCTTTAGCTACGTGAAACTCATCCATCGCGGTGACATTTGAGCCACACTGGCCTAACCTGACCTAACCAACATCACCACTGGCTCATAAGACCATGGGTAGATCTACCCATGATAAGACGAATACCGTCTCCTCTCCAATCGGCTTCTGGTTGAGCAAGAATAACTTATAATGATCAGCTGAACAACTTTTTCCCATACCGTTTTTTTTGGGCAACGGTTTACACTGGTAGTCTAGAACATCCCCTTAAACTTACAGCAAGTGGCACTTGAGAAAGTATGTACTTAAGTATATACTTTGCTCGCAAATTAAATATTTACTCAAGTTTCGTGGACTAGTCTAGAACGCTAGACCCGAGTGTCAGCTAATCACTTACACGAGGACCAATTCCATCGTCATTGAAGTGCAAAGCCTATACGTCAGTTTGTCAGTGTGACTACATTCCCAAGCTCTGTAGAGCCAAATCCATCATTCATATATCATGTATTAATGAATATAGCGTACGTAATGCTGCCAAGTTACACAGAGTGCAATCTCATTGCCGAACTGGTTGCGCACGCATGGGACTAATTAGCGACAGACACAAAGACACAGCCACAATTAAGAAAAATAATCACTATTTTTGATGAGCTTTTCTGACGAAGGATAGCTAAAGAAATATTGGGAGAACATTGTTGGAATGGTGCTTTTACTACGGGAATATGTAGACGAAAAGTTCTAAAACCTGTTGGTGGCAGATGAGGAAACGAAACTGACCTCATCACAGAAAAGGTGGTCGGTGCAGTGACGAATACTAACACTCGATGGCAAGTGCAAAAATACTAAACTAATACTAAAGTTTTTAACACAATAAACTTGAGGTAAAAAGCAGAGCCATCCCTCTATATCTGCACCGCGCTGACCTCTGACTCAGGGTTTATTAGAGCTTCCAAAGAAGGCTCAGGATTCAGGCAACGCGTTGATTCTGCAGCCACTGTTATCCGGTAGCAACCCTTGTAATTGCCTGGCTTTGCATTGCACACGACGTTACTGTATGAAGGTCTAACGATAACGTTTTACCGATAATAATGGGCTTCAACATTTGTGAAAGAGGACTGAGTACATACGCAATTACGCATTGTGCATTCCCAGGCAAAGTCGCCTTCCTTTTACGAAATACCTGTCTTTTCTGTACACCGACGGCACGGATATTAATGTGTGTGTATGTTATCCGACACTTGCGACGTCTGCTGACATTGTGGTCTGTATAAGGATTCGCTTACTTTTATGTTATAGAATCTCTATTGCACTGCTGTGGGCTTGTTGCCCTCGAATGTCCTGTTCCTTTAAAGCAATAATGATCATGGCGACCCTTGCTACACAACGTGAAATGGTTTTCTGGGATAATACCACAGAATCACCTACAATTTACTGGATGCTTTCTGTAGCAAAGTAACTTGCTGCATTGTTGGAATCGAATTTCTACGCAGGATGTAATTTTTCCAGTGATAGTGCGATGCCATTGAGGAAAACTGTTTCAACATCCTGTAACAACGCCTGAAATGTTATTCACTAATGTTAACTAATTCTGCCTCTATGATCTGTGCGATCTTGCTCATCCTGGGTCTCCCTCAGAACTTCACTTTACTACCAACTTCGTACTTGAGGGTATTCCACAGCACACTTGGAATACTGTATACTCGACCTTAAAGGCACATAACTCCCTCCGGTATATTTTAACAGTTTCACTCGATACATTACCGGAAATAGTTTTATATAAACTGATTTACCTTTCATTTGCTGGTCTAAGGGTACGATGCAGATGTCAGTAGTGGCGCGTGAATGTTATTAGGCTTGTTTTAAACGGCTCGGTCCGAGCGATATATAACTCCCGCCACATCGCTGGCAAGCCGCGGCCCTGGAGGAAGGATAATTAATCCTTCGCTTATGTTGCGACTTGGTCGTACGATGTGTCACGTTGCCGCGGCCCCGAAATGAGTTTAACTATTGTCTTAGAGCAATGCGCGCTGCGGTCGTTTGAACTATATTTTAGCGTAGGTGACGCAGAGTAAAGCGGCCAGAACGGAGGGATTTATGTGCCTTTAAGGGCTTGCCAGTTCTAAGAGGATTCTCAGACTACTGATATGGCACTTAAGTATGTACTTTAAGCTAAGTGGGTTTCAAGACTACCATAGTTAGTTTGGCCTCATAAATTATTGAAACTTGCTCCTTTGGTGTCGATCACCTCCTTCGCTTTTTGCCAGCTTATAAGTGAAGTAGCCCTTTACACAAGGCACTGTGGACTGGTGGATGCCTTGCACAGTCGGGAAGGAGCCCGTATTTTTTTCATGTTCCCAATAGTCCGCACTTTGTTTAACATTGGTGATTAAGACGAGGTATTTTCTGATCACGCATGATACCACCACTCCGTCAGTATCAAGATTATCTTTTCCCAATGCTGTTTTTCATGTTATTCCCTTTTTTGTTTGTTTGTTTAGTTTACGTTAGCAAGTAGAACTAGCATATTTACTTAGCAACCCTTCAATACGTAGGAAAACTAAACTAGGTCAAATACGCGAAGTAATTTGTCCCAAGAACAGAGTAATGATAAAATCATATGTTGAACCTTTGCATCCTTGAGTTGCGATTGGTGGAACTAGCAATTTACTTTTATTTCCTTTCCACGGTCTAAATACCATACTGGCCCAATTGTAAGGCAGCTTGAATACAAGACGAATTGCTGTTTAAGGCTCATACATTCAACAAAAATAAATGCGCACCTAAGGCGGACGACTTTCACTCAAAATTCTGCTAGTGCCTCTATTACCAATATTGATGGTACTGTACCAATGCCGGCTTAAAATATTTTCATCATGTGGATTTTTTTTTTTTATTTGTGGACTCCACGCAATTTTTAAGGTCAACGTTTGGTTATGTTTTAGTTTTGCTAAATAATTCAAAAATTATTTGAGTTACTTACTTCTCATTAGCACAGATGTATAGTTCTCAAAAAAAACTATTTGAATGGTGAATTCAAACTTTAAAATAGGGCAAAATTTAGCCGAATTATGTATTTGGACGCAATTATAAGGCGAAGATGCAGTTTTACACAATGGATCAAATTTGAAAAAGAAATATCGAATTATTTGGGCTAGTATGATACAGTACCCTTCGCTTCTCCACCTAAGCCGGAGTTTATTTTTAGGTGCGTGCCCAGCCCACCCACCTGTGCGTCGAAGGTCAAGGTGGTCAGAACAGTATTTCAGCCAACCAATCCACGATTAGAAGCATTAATGATAAACTCGAGTTACTATAATTTCTATTCATCTTATATTCAGTCATAAATAGCATGTGAAGAAAATTTGGTTCGATGTCACTTGCCAAGTAGTTAGGCAAATTTATGTTACCAATTTTAGACTATTACTCACGACGAAGGGATTCTATTTTCAGAGGTCGAATTTCCCAGTTTTGATCCGGGTACAAATTTTCACCCCAAATCTGTGACTGGAACGCAAAAAAATCTTTGGAGTGCAAAATCAAAATGTAAAACAACACTGGATTTTATAGCCACTGAAAATTCTAATATTCAGCATCTCAGTAATTGTTTTCCTGCACGTTGTTTAAAATTGACTTCACTATTTAACAGAAAACCTAAAGCCTACCCATAGTTTAACTGAAGAAGTAAAAAATGCAGTGTTACTTCTCTGGAAAGAATGGTGTTACTGGAAAGCTAATTCCAAACTGTTTAAGATGCCGTAAACCGCAAGCCCGTAGCTAAAGCGGTTCAAAAGTTATGAAAATTCAACTTTGTAGTGCAATTTTGCACTCTACAGCTAGCTGCATATCGAATGCAAAGTGTGATTTTGGAGTGCAATTTGCCCCTGTGCATCCGAATACTTTGACCTCTGTTTTTTGTAGTGCGCTGTTTGCTTAAAAAAAAAGTTGCACAAGAGATGGGTAATGCATTGCATGTATTAATTCTCGTCAATGTGTAGTTTTGGAGTCTGTACTACATGGTTAGAAATACGGAATGGCATTGTTGGAAATTGTTAAAATTACGTTTCTATTCCGAAGCAGAGAAAAAAAATAGTAAAGCTATAGCTATGATTAGTAGCTGAGAATTCACTGTAGCGAGAATTGACAGCATGTCTATGAAAAGGCAGGATCTACAACCATGCGTGAAAAAGAGCATGACTCAGGCCGAGCCATGTTACACGTGACGACTTCCCCAAGATTTGTTGAGACTTTAAAAAGTAAATTTAACACCAACAAAGAAATACAAATTTCTTTTATCTTTTTAAAATGTAGGTCATTAGATTCACTGGTAGGTTGGCCAAGTAATGCAGTGCCTGTCACGTCATTTAGACATGCAGTAATTTCTTTGTTGCTTTGAACAGTGATGGCACATGCATGAAAAAAAAATATTTTATGTATTTCAGACAGTCTTGTTACAGGACAGACAGCAGAAATTGTACTGTGTTGCATGCTCAGAAGTTGACAATGAACATTCCAAAGACAATCCAGGTTAGTTCTTGATTGAGCAGTGTAACATTGAAAACAACGCTCGTCATATTACTGTGAAAGTTCGTCAAATTTGAGTCACAATTCCGAGAATTATCTATATATATATATATAATACGCTTAGGTTGGGCAAGCAAATTCATCATTATTATGCAGCACAATGAAAGAGGGCGAGCGACCGACAATGTCAAACAAACAGATGTGGCCTATAACAATCGACATATTGCATTAATAAAGCTAGCTCTTAAGAGCCGACTTGGAAGAGTTTCAAAGTTGGTTGAGTAACAATCACTGCATGCACAACCATTGTTGGGTTTGGTATCAGAACAGAGAAACGTCTTTCATTGAAAATACAGGACATTTACTTCCATAACACAAATCAGCCGGGGTTCAAAGAGGGAGCAAAGATGGGGATATTCAGACCACACAATAGGGGAAACCGGGGCCCACTACAGTGTTACGCTCAGGTATGCGGGAACCAGCTAGCCGGCGCACGTTACGCTGGGGGTACAGCTAGTAGAGAATATTACCGCAAAACTTCACAACGAAGACATTTTCAATGTGTTGTGAATTTTCAATGGCAAACTGCCATCTTCCTCAGGCACTTTTGACAAAGTATCAGCCTCTTTACACTCACATCGTCTGCTACGATTTTATAACCGGCAACATCATCTGTTACGAATTTGTAACTTTCGCTCCTCGCAGCCTCCCGTATTTCGTGGGCAGCGCCTTTACTAGCTCATCTAGCTTCCACTGTCGGCCAAGCTGTTGTTTAAGGTCCCTCCCAATGATGTTTTCAACCCGGGGAAATGTAGGCCCTTGAATGTTCATCAATGATGCACCTCTAATTTCATGCAATCGTATGGCTATTGATTCTAAGCATCTCAGATGCCTGTCATTCTTAGAATTTGAAGTCACTAGCGTCTCAGCTTTCTCCCATCCAATACTATGCTTAGACTCCATGCAGTGAGCTGCGATGCCGTTGTCTTCCTTCCCGTTTCTTACATTGGCCATGTGTTGCCCCATTCTTGTCCTGACTCCTTTCCTTGTCTCTCCTATATATACGGCATCGCAGTCTCCGCATGGTATCTTGTAGACGCCTTCACGAACATTCTTCACTCCTCCCATCATTTCTTCATCCTTCAGTTTTTGTGTCTTCTTCAGCATTCTTCCTTCATTTTACCTCTTCTTCCTCATCCTTCCTTTCGTCAGTTTTTTTATGTTATCCGTGTTTTTAAGGTAGGTGGTGAAGCCGCACTTGTCCAACACCCGCGTTATTGGTTCACTAACCCCTTCAAGATGTGTGAGAACCACTTTCGGCCCTTTTTCTCCTTCCTCCTTCTGTGCAGAAAAATGGCCGAAAGTGGTTCTCACAAGCTTGAAGGGGTTAGTTAACCAATAAAGAGGGTGTTGGACAAGTGCGGCTTCACTACCTACCTTAAAAACACGGATAACATAAAAAAACTGACGAATGGAAGGATGAGGAAGAAGAGGGAAAATGAAGGAAGAATGCTGTAAAAGACACAAAAACTGAAGGATGACGAAATGATGGGAGGAGTGAAGAATCTTCGTGAAGGCGTCTACAAGATACCATGCGGAGACTGTGATGCCGTATATATAGGAGAGACAAGGAAAGGAGTCGGGATAAGAATGGGGCAACACGTGGCCAATGTAAGAAACGGGAAGAAAGACAACGGCATCGCAGCTCACTGCATGGAGTCTAGGCATAGTATTGGATGGGAGAAAGATGAGACGCTAGTGACTTCAAATTCTAAGAATGATAGGCATCTAAGATACTTAGAATCAATAGCCATACGATTGCATGAAATTGGAGGTGCATCATTGGGAGGGACCGTAAACAACAGCTTGGCCGACAGTGGAAGCTTGATGAGCTAGTGAACGCGCTGCCCACGAAATACGGAAGGCTGCGAGGACCAGAAGTTACAAATTCGTAGCAGACGATGTTGGCGGTTATAAAATCGTAGCAGACGATGTGGGTGTAAGAGGCCGATACTTTGTCAAAAGTGCCTGAGGAAGATGGCAGTTTGCCATTGAAAATTCGCAAGACACTGAAGGTGTCTTCGTTGTGAAGTTTAGCTGTAATATTCTCTAAAATTCTCTGAATTGTCACTCAAAAGTGTAACCTTTTTTTTAACATTAAAAACGGACGTCTCATTTATTGTCAGATCCTAAGCTCTGCTTGTAACTGGTCAATTGTTGAAATATTTAATAAATATTTTACTATAATTTGCAATCGGAGAAAACATGACAGACGGGGAAAAACAAAGAGTGCACGGCAAGCAAGCTAACCAAGGGGCAGTGGTAAATACACATGTTCATCACTGCGTTGCACTAATAATCAAGTAAAATTTAATACATTGGTTGCCATCGCACTGGTGCCCTTTGCACTACGCACATTGCTTTGCATTTGTACCTGTCTCCCATGCAGTGGTGTACCGGTACCACAATTCCGATACCAAGTATGATTATCATTTGCCAGTGCCACAGTAAATGAAAAAAAAAATTAATAATAATGAATTAATTATGTTCAAGAACGTCAAGGTTCTGCTGTGGCAAAATTGTACAAATTTACATACATTTTTAAACGTACGTTTTGGTATCTATATATTTACTTCTCTTAGTGAGGTCAACCATGAGGACAGTTGTGATCACGGGGCTGCTAGGAACTGCCGGGTATTAGTGGGACCCAACGGGCTTTGCATTCGAGTTGGGGATGGGCTGGTGGCTGTTTGATAGAACGGCGTGTGTTACGCTGGAGTCAGCTAGTAGTATATACAAATTTGCATTAAATTTAATTTTAAACAATTTTAAATTAAAATAAAAAAACAACTTGTTTGAAAAAGAAATTTGGAACAAATTTTGTAGATAGGATTTTTGCTTCTGAGATTGATGCAAAGCCCTTAGTACAGCTGATATAATTTAAAGTTATTGCTTTCTGGTGTATCTGTCCAAGTCCTTAGTGAAGCTGATAGGATTTAAAATAAAAAATTGAATTGAAATTAAATTAAACTGGGAAAAGTCATTGCAGGCACTGTTGAATCCAATATGAACCCACGGTTTAAAAACAAGATGGCGGTGCAGGATTTTTGGGGGCTGTGAAACGCTAAGCTAAACAGGAAGCAACTCGGTGATAAGTCCTAACGTCGTTAATTAAACAATCAGCAAGCTAAGTGAATGCACGAGATGGTCGTATACTATTGTGAGAGTTCTCCCAAAACTTTGAATAGGTCCGTCTAAATCGTTCATTCTCACAAAATGAATAGAAATTCTTAGTATTCACAAATTTTCGACAGTCCTTAAAAGGTGTTGGAATACACTTCGACTGTGTTTGTCAGGTGTTGTGCTATTTTTTTCTTCTATTTACATCGTTCACGCTGCAATTCATATTAGGGCTGGCCCGTAGCTTACTGTACACGTCAAGCCTTGTCCCACTTTTCAAGCAGACGATTTCTTACGTCGTCTCGCACGATGCATTTAATCGCTGGATTCGAGGAAGCCTGGATATTCATCAGTGGGTTACATTTCTCGATGTGCGCTTGAATCACCAGGAGATCCAGTCCTCGTAGATGCTCGTCACTTTTTGAATTCGACACCAATAGAGTGGTTGTGTTTTTCCAGTCAATCCTATGTTGAGTGGGAGCCCCGATAGGCTATTCTAGTTCTTCCATTACCGGTATTGCAGAACTGTATTAAAACATCAAGACAGCTACATTCTGGAGTATGTGCCGAGTCTGAAACTGTGGAAGAGCTTTGTCGACGACCACGACATTGCGGTTATTAAGAAGGAGAGCTGGAAAGGGTGCTGATTTTACTGAACTAGTGGAGAAATGATCTCAAGTTTACTCGCAAAGAGGAGAAGGAAAGAAGAATCCCATTGCTGAATGTATTGTTGTCGGCATTATCAACTGGAGAGATCGAATACCAACCGTTTCAAAAATCGATGGCTGTAGACGAGGAATTAAGTAATTAAGTAATTCATCTAGGACACCTGAAAGATTAGTTGAAGCAGGTCGCTAAGAGCGAGTTTTGACACATTCCCAGGCATTCCATGACGAAAGAATAGCGAGGCAACATTCCCAGGTGACCAAGGGGAAGTTTATAGCGCTCGGATACCCGGCAGGATTGCTGAACTGACTCATGAGAGAGACAGAGGTGAGGAGTGGGAAAAAAAGTCGAAATGGAGAGAGGAGCTGATGTACCTGAGTGGGATCAGCAAGAAGCTGTGTCACATACTGAAGAAGCACGGGTTCGACACATACTTCAGAAAAGGCAAAAGGAATTAACATTAAGGTTAGGCTGTTCAAAAGCATGGTGCCAGAAAAACAACAGAGGACACCCTAAAGAGAGCGAAGAGATTCACTCGAGGATTTGGAAGAATATAGTGAATACCCAAGAAGTAGTTTATAGGATGCCATGTGGAGACTGCAGCGCCGTTTACATTGGCGAGACGAGAAAGAGATCAAGAAATCAGGTGAAACCACACGTGTCGGACATAAAGAAGAAAACGGTGTTGCAGTCCACCACATGAGCACTCAACATAGGATTGACTGGAAAAACTATTGGTGTTGAATTCAAAAAGTGACAATCATCTACGAGGCCTGGAATGCCTGGCGATTGAAGCGCACATTGAGAAAGATAAGTCACTGATAAATATTCTGGCTTCCCCGACTCCAGCAATTAAATATATCGTGCGAGACGACTTAAGAAATCGTCTGCTTGACAAGCGAGACAAGGCTGACCGATACAGTAGGCTACGAGCCAGTCTAACTTCGAATTGTAGCGTGAGCAACGATGTAAATAGAAGTAAAACACAGCACAACGCCTAATGCAAACAGCCGAAGCGTATTCCAACACCTTTTCATTTTGTGAGAATGAGCGTTTTAAATGCACCTATTCAAACAGCAATCTACTGTAACAAATTCTGCATAGTATTTCACCATTCTAGATAGCATTTTATGTTTAATTTTATGCATACTGGCTAACCAAGCTGGCAGTGTTTACTGTGCAATTTCTATTCTGCTTCCTTTGTCCCGTAACACCTTTCTATTTACTTTGTGCCTCGTCTTGTCTAGTTTAGATGACACATTTGGGACGATCTAAAAGCAACCACCAAATTCAGTTTCGATTTGATAGAAGCTATACTGCTATGTTATTTGAACCTGTATCCATGGGGTGCGATGGCAGAACATAGCTATCGTATATTAAAGGGAAAACTACTACGTATTATTAACTGAACAAAAAACGGCTTTGTCGTTTAGAAAAAAAGCATTAGAGCTTGTTTCCCTTTACTCACAGCTGGGAAGGTACACGAATAAAAACGGATTAGAGATCACTCGAACGCAACGAAGTATAATTTGAACTCCCAATTCCAGGGAACAAGGACTGTTTTTGCTCAGTGGTTGTGTCAGAAAGTGAACGCAGTGTGCGTTTAAAATGTTTGTTTGTGTGCACTTCATTTGGGTGATGAACAGGTTTTTTTTTAATATTTGTGTGCGTTTGTTGTTTTACCTGTGAGTGGCTTTATGTGTATTTTTTGTGTGGATTTATAATTTGTGAAACAAGCATACTCCTAATTATGTGAGTTTTTATTGCCTGTTTTTGTGTATGTGTTTTTCATTCTTTGTAGGCGTTTTTTGCTGTTTACAGCATCTGTTTGTATGTCTTTTAGATTTTCGTTCTGTTTCATCTGCGTGCATGTGTATGTTGTATTTTGTGTGTGCGTATTTTATTTGTGCGAAGTATCCAACCATTTGTTTGTTTAGCGATGTACATGAATACGTGTGTGTGTGTGGAGCCTGGCATGTCACAATCCTTGTTCCCTGGAATTGGAGTTCAAATTATAGTTCGTTGCATTCAAGTGAACTCTAATCTCTTTTTATTCGTGTACCTTCACAGCTGTGAGTATGAGGAAAACGAGTTCTAATGCTTTTTTCTAAACGGCGAAGTCGTTTTTTTTTTCAGTTAGTTTGTTGCCTTTTTTTGCTTCCGTTTTATTGTAATTGCTACGATCTGGTCTATCATGTTGTGTACTATATGTCCACTATACAACCAATTTTGTTTGCGAAAAACGAAACATTAGAAATGCGTATTTCAGTTGACGTTCTGCCCAAGCTTTATCCCATGTTTGTTATTTGATGGCAACGCACTAGTGTGTGTCTAAAGTTACCATGTATCAGCTGATGGGTAGTTGATTCTGCATTGTTGCAAGCAGATACAGTATTGTGGCAAACAATCGCGGAAACAATTCAACTAGCTTCCCGAAGCCTGCATTGAAGAAGTAAATAAGACATTCAGTCATGTCGGCCGTCCAATTTTACTTTGCACCCCATGATTTAAAACTGTAAGATTAAAGCGAAAACCAAGACCATTTCATTTTGGTTCTCGACAATGATGAATATATTTAATGAAGCCGCAGCCCGAAACTACCACAACAATGTTACTTTCCCCGTGCCTGAGCATCGTTGCATCTTGTTTGAGTGAGCTACAATCCGAATTTGTGCGTCTCGCCTATTGTTGCCCCATTGTTACATGTTGCAGCATTGCATTCTGGGCCTCTGCCGCCTGTCCAGTTTTTTAAAATTCTCGTGCGCAAACGAATTCTAGTAAGCACTGCCTGCCGGCCGTGCTAATAACAAAACGAAGGTCATTTTTGAGAAATGATATTCAGACTATGCAGCTGAGATTGCAGGCTGTACCAGCCTGATTTTAGTATTTTATGCCTTTGTTAATATTAAAGGGATGTGCTCTTACTAGAAATGTGGACGTTTTCAGGGTGTTGTCGTTAATTCAATGTGTGTGTGTGTGTGTGTACCACATGCTGTTGGGTTTACATGATAAATTTGTACAATTGCAGCCCGTAGTGGATCAGCTGCTCGACGACAAATAGAAGAATCACAATTTACAGGGAGTACAGAGGAGGAATCCTCGTCGCCTCGTCAACAGCGACCATCAACCAATCGAGATAGGGAAGGAGACAGTGCAGTTTCCAGCAGCGGTCCACGTACACGTACAAATAACCAAATTGGTGGAAAGGTTTCTAAAGGTACAGATGACAGTGTAACACAATCACTACAAGCAGTTCAAGAGAAAATGGTTTGGGCTTCTAAAAAGCTTACAAAGAACAATAATTTGGACGGCAGTTTGCAATTGTGTCAGCTACTGAAAGCATGTGCAGAAACGTACATTGCTCTTAAAGAGGCACAGCAGCTAAAGTGAGAACTTTCCTTACCCACCGCCTCCCTTAAATTAGCAAATTGCTTATTTAATTGTGGCGACTTAAATTAGGAGATCTGTCGAAAGTATCAAGTGACATTTATACTGTACTGTATTCAATAAATTGGTTTGTTTTTTCTTTAATTCCTCATTTGTAGTATACCATGTCGAGAAGACGGTGTGAATTTTCTGTACCAAAAGCATATACGAAATGCAAAAAGTTAGCTTTTATAAACTACAAAATGTTTTGAATACCGAAAAAAAAATCGGTCGACTCGGTATTTTTACTTTGGTTCAAGTTTGGTGAGTGTGGGTGCCGGTGGCTTAACTGCCTGACGAAAACAACCAGTAAAGGTTGTTGAAAATTCGCAAGTTTCGAGGGGAAAACCTTTGAAGTCTTTGACTTTTGGTTTTGCGTGATCGAACTGTGAGTATAAGTTACAAAATGTTCACACACAACCAAAAGGAGACTAGTTTCAGCTACAGCTAGTCCTTTGTCACATACCCGTTGTTGTTTTTTGAAAGTTTTAAATCAGGCGCAGGTGGGTTACCACTGATCTTGTTGTTGCGTATCTGGACGTCCACAACAAGATCCGATTTAAATCTTACAGAAAACAGCAACGGAGATGTGACACTCAAATGACCTAGAAGAAAGCTAACTTCTGAAGAATACATTGTGGGAAATGTGTAACTTTTCCTTCTGAAAATGTAAGAACAATGCCACTGTAATCAACGTTTACCGGTTATTGACAGTAAGCCGTCATGTGGAAGTTGCAGGAGTGTTAAAGCTCTTTAGCGGAATTCCTCCACACAGCCATTATTGGTTGCTTCATTTATTCCAACCTTAGTTTAATGCGTTCCACATCATAGGACCACAAAAAAGGCATAGGCTTTTATCGGCAGTTAAAAAAGATACACAAAATGTTATTACTGCAGAAATAGCTTCCAATCTCATGCATGTCCTACTTTCTTAGCCCATGGCACACAAAAATTTCCTATGGTATCTGAAATTCTAAACCGAATAGACAGAGGTAAGAAACGTGTGTGTGACTGCTAAGTAACTTAACATTTTTACATCACACATTTTTTTTTTTTAGTAAAGGCATCGGCTTGCAAGTAAACATGTAGTGGTACAAAGTGAAATTATAATTATCCAAATCGGTGAATTTTTACAGTCGCCAACTGTTGCCTATGTTCGGGTAGGGTATTCATGAAATAAGCGCAAGCAAAACAAGGCTTCCGAGATAGAAGCTACGTTAGCTCTTTTCTGGCATCATAACAGCATAAAATCTTTTTTATTTGTGCATGAGAAAATGGCATAATGCAAAGCGATGATGATCTTTTTTTTTAACAGCAGTCTCGCGGCACCCGCAGACGGCTTTTACAACACCCCAGTGTGCAACAGCACACCATCTGAAAACGGTAATCTACCTAATCAAATGAAACGGAGCCAAAAGTTTCATCCAAAACCAAGTTTCTATTAGCCATTTCAGAAATATCAACTACCTGTAACTTCTTGCATTCGGTTCCTATAATGCTTCTTTCCTTTGAGGTTGTTTCTCTCTCCTTGGATCCGGCCAACTGCGTAACCTTAATTGTGCATCCCTCCTATAAAAGCTTTCGGGTGACGCAGCCCGTCATCTTTTTTCCTTAAGCACCCGCTCAAGAAGATCAAATCGCTACTTTTCCTCCTGCAAGACGCTTTCATCGAAAGAAGGTTTCGCCGAAAAAACCTCATCTCACCCACATCTTTCGTCAAACGACCGTTAACTCTACCATGTCTAATCCGAACGGAAGGAAGAACTTTTCGACACTCGTCCCCGCTGGCTAGCCCTCCTGCTGTGGATCCAAATGTTGTTGCCAACCCATCACCCTCTCTTTCAAAACATTAGGCTTCTGGTCCTCTTCCAATGAATTTAAGCTTGATTGCCTCGTCCTCCATCCAATGCGGACAACCGTCGCTTCACATTCTTTTCACCGCAAATGAAAGAACCGGAAACCCTCGTCGGATTCAAGCGGTTTTAAACAGCCAATTTCTCTGCTTGATCTTTCGTTGAATTCCTCACGCTACCACGCTAGCCTCTGACCCCTTCGTTCACTCCATCATCAGCGGCGGTTTTCGACCAATCTTCCTAAACAAACCACCACTTGTCTCCCACACCCCCCGAAAGTTTGACCCAAAACCATCTCAACAACTTTCAGCAGAAGTGGATAAACTACTTTCAAAGAAAGCCATCCGGCCTTGCCCAAATCCACTTCGACCAGGATTTTACAGCTCCATTTTCCTCAGACCAAAGCAATCCGGAGGCTCGAGACTCGTCTTCGACCTAAAACCGTTAAACCTCGTCATGGAAAACCACCACTTCAAAACTGAAACCATAGACAGCATCCGACAGACTCTTAAACCCAAAGAATGGACTGTCTCCATAGATCTAGAAGATGCCTACCTTCAACAGTATTCGACAAGTCTCTGCTAAACCAGCTCGGGTTCGGGATAAACCTAAAAAAGTCTCGACTCACTCCAGCTAAGAACTTCATATTTCTAGGGCTCATTCAACCTCGTCTCTGCAACGATCTCTCCTTCACTAGACAGAATCGAAGACCATCTAAACCAACCACCACACTACTAGACCTCAACTCCTTGATACGGAAAATGGACTCCATGGCAAATCTTGTCCCCTACGGCAGATGGACGCCTCGCCCTTTCTATCACTTTCACCTCGACATTTGTTTTCTACTCTACCAGAGAACACCACAAAGACGACAAACAAAAACTTCTCCTTAGAAAGCCTCCTTAGGTGGTCAGACATCAAAAACACCTCGCAATCCGTCCCTTTGCACGAGCCATTTCCAGACCTCCACCTCCTGACGGATGCATCTCAAGGAGCCCATATCAATCACCACGAGGCATTGGGAACTTGGCCACCCAGGACCCCATAAATGAACTGGAAATGAAAGCAATCCTCAGTGCTCTCCTGTATTACCAGCACCTCCGGGAAGTAAGGCGAAACCCGAGCACGCCAACTCCATCAAATATCATCAGCCGTTTTCAACGTATGCCAATCCTTGAAAATAACTCTCCTACCTCTTCACTTCCCAGTAAACCATAATAGCGTATGCTTTATTTCGCAAAAAAAACGCCATCAGAGGAATGGACTCTAAAGAAATCCATTTACGAATCTCTGTTCATAACATGGGGAACTCCAGTGATCGACCTATTTGCCAGGAAGCACAATGCCAGACTTCCCCAATTCATCAGCCCTTTTCCGGACAGCCAAGTATGGGCAGTGGAACGCAATAACCTTTCCATGGAAGAATCTTTACGCCTTCCCTCTTCCCACCATCCACTCTTCTTCCACATGTCCTGCAAAAAATCGAACAGACTCGAGGCCCATTCCTCCTGATCACACCAAATTGGCCTGCGGCCCTTGGTTCCACCAACTTCTGAACCTTCTCATCGACCTACCAAGAAGCTTCCTCCCAGACCTCCTGACTTGAGGTCTGAGAAGGGAACAAACTTAATTCTTCATGGGTGGCTACTATCATCGGATTCGTCAAAGAGTCGGACAATCTTGAAGACAATGACACAAGAATCGCAAGCAAGGCAATCAACCAACATGAATCAACTAGGGATGTGCCCATGTAGTTTTCTAGTCGTAGGCACGAAAATGTATACCACCTGTAAATTTGATTGCATTCAGTTCCTGAGTGCTCTTTAGTTGCTTGAGGTTTTTTCGCTCTCCAGATACGACCAATGCGCAACCCTACTGTGCATGCGTCAATGCGCAGCCCTCCTATAACGCGCGACCGGCGCGCCGGCTGGTCATCACTTTCCTCAAGCTCTCATCGAAGACGAATCACCTCTCCAGCTGCGTCAGCTCATTGAAAGTGCCCGAATCCTTCGCTGAAAGTCTTCATCGAACACCTTCACCTAAAGCCCAAGTGGAATCGACGGCCCAAACTAGGAGGATCTTTCCCGAACCCTTCACCGAAGAGCACAAGGGAAGACGACCTTCGCCGAAAGCAAGCCAAGCCTTCACCAAACGCAAGCCTTTACCGAAAGTGCCGCTTTGCTAGCTCAAAATGGACACTTCAGTTCAACGAATATCAACGCCTCTGACCAGCCCGGCCCCCGTAGACCCCAGCATCATTGCTTTACCGTCCCCTACGCAACCATCAACTTCTGCTACTCTGCTTATTTCAACGATTTCACCTGTACCATGCGGACAACGTCCACCATCATCAACTTCCTCATCTCCTACTCCTTAAGAACACCATCGTCTACCCCTGGGCCTCTCGTCCACCACATCATCAACTTCATCTCCTACTCCTGAAGAACACCATCGTCTACCCCTGGACCTCTCATCCACCACATCACGTCAGCCAAATAAACGCCGTGACGAACTCACACCTGATGAAATCCACCGTTCTATAAAGGAATTTTCTTACAAGTCCAAACCAACTAACCCGGCTCTGCCTCCCTCCACACACAACACATCTTATGTCCACGATTGGGCTGCATCTTCGGACAACAACTCTCGCAAGAGGAAATCGACTTCCATGACTTCATCTTTACCCAGCAAAAAGAAACGCACCTCGTCACTCGACCTTCAGGGCCTACTAAACGCCGTGCTCCATCCAGACGACGGTCTTGACTCAGCCTCTGCCCTTGCCGCACGCCAACACAATTTGCCGCATGTAAACTTTGAACGTCAACCACTTGATCCCTACGAGGACTCTCTTCAAGCTGACACTGACTCCTAGGCCATCCCAATTTTCGACCTCCTCAAGGCCATGGAAGCCATCATTCCCGACGACTTTCTTTACAAGCCTGACCCTGCACCACCTTCTAAGAAACACAGAGGGCTAACAACTGGTTTCGGCTTTGGATTAAGGGAAAGAAACAACAAACAACGTGCACGCATTGGCCAATCTACCACTCTTCTCACCACCTTGCTCAGAACCAGCGGATCCCTTTTAGGCAAAGGCGAACCCCTTGAACTTGACAAAGAACCACCTCCTCCTCGCCCAGGACGTGAATCCTGGTTCTTTCAGTCTTCTGGCGATGGCGCCGCCAATCCAAGACGGTTCGAAACTTATCACCAATCCATATTCTTGGCAACTGAAGCTAAAATGGATTTTGGAACCGCCATGTTCATCCCTAAACGTGCTGAAGTTCCAACTGCAGTTCTTAAGGAAAACGACAGAATTCTTCGCCTAGGCCTTCGTGCCGCCTCTCAAGCTGATGTCCTCGCCACCGCAATCAACGCACTCTGCGAAAGACTCGCTCTCGAGTCCAGCAAACGCAACATCAAGCACTTACACCTTTTAATCTCTGAACTTTTCAAGAAAATATCATTCGCCACTTTTCACAGCTTAAACTGGTTCACCAGAGCCCTGGTCTCAACATTGTGTCTACGTGACATTGCTCTCGGAAATATTTCAAACTTGAACACTTCCACCAAACATGTCCTTCGCAATTCGCAACCTACCCCTCCACGAATGTGAAACACTCTTCAGAGGACAAATATCAACTCATGCTCCTCACTTGGACATATCACGCAAGCCTAAACCACCTCACAAATCAACTTGAAACCAAGCCTTTCGAAAGTCTCAGCACAACGCCCCTGCAACGACTTCCTCATCTAGACAACCTGCCAAATCACATCCCAAATTATTTCACAACGGCAGTCTGCACTCCTTTCGAGGAAGCAACCAATCCTTTCGAAAGAATAACCACAACAACAACAGGAAAATGCACCGCAGCTCCACACCCAACAATCGCAGCAAATATTCCACCTCCTCTTCCAGAAGCAAGCCCATCGACTCCAATGACTATACCCACCACAAGCCAATAGGCGGTCGACTCCGGTTTTTCAAACCTGCCTGGGAACGAATTACTTCCGACACATCAATCCCATCCGTAATCTCTCATGGCTTCCAACCATCATTCATCAACAAACCTCACCTACGTTCATCCCCACCCTGGGAATTCGCAACGAAACCTTCGCAAGCTCTCACTACAGAAATAAACGAACTTCGTATCAAAAAAGCCATACGCATCTGTCCCGACCACTCCAAACCTGGCTTCTACACTCTATAGCTCAATCTTTCTCAGATCAAAGAAACAGGTGGAGATAGGATGATCCCCCCCCCCCTGAATCAGTTCATGCACAACATCCACTTCAAAATTGAAACACTCGAAACCATTCGACTCTCCCTAAAAAACATGGACTGGACAATCTCCATCGGCCTGGAGGACGCCTACCTTCATGTTCCTGTACCCGGCATTCCTTCACTACTTCCGATTTCCATACAAAAGAACAGACTGTTTACGAATTTCAGAGCCTACCATTTGGCCTGAACGCCGCCCCTCGAATCTTCACATCCATTCTGAAACCCGTTCTCGGCCACCTCCACCGTCATCAGATCACTGCCACGCCTTCCTAGACAACTGGCTCCTAAACAACCCAAACCCTCAACAACTCATTCGAAACAGACCATTCACAATTCGCCTCCTTCACAACCTAGGATTTGGGATCAACTGGAAAAAGTCCAGACTAATGCCCTCCCAATGCTTCACATTCTTGGGAGTAAATTTCAACCTGATCGAAAGTACCGTCACCCCTTCATCAGAGTGGAAACCAACCTACTCGTACATGGCCAAAAACTCCACCCACTCCCTCAAAGCCTCGAAATCTTTTATAGGGAAACTCGACTCCATGGCAAACCTACTCCCATACGGCAGATGGATGACACGCCCCTTCCACCACTATCGAATCAACAACTGGAACACTTACCATTCGACATCCGAGACATCCAATATACCCCCCAACGAAGATTTTTCATGGGAATGCCTACATTGGTGGATGGAAAAGACCAACCTTGCCAAAACCGTACCTCTTCACGAACCACCTCCAGACCTCCTGCTCCTGACAAAAGCCTCCCAAACACGATAGGGCACTCACATCCAGGACCACGAGACTGCCGGCACCTGGCCCCCAAACACTTCGGATCACATCAACATTCTGGATATGAAAGCAATCTACAACGCCCTCGTTCACTTTCGGTATTTTGTAGCAGGCAAAATAGTCCAGGTCCAAGCGGACACCACCACTGCTGTTGCCTACATCCCAAGGAAGGTGGAACCCGATCTCGACCTCTACACCAAATCACCTCTGCCATATTCCAACTCTGTCAGGAACTCAACACGACAATTCAACCACTCCAGATTATAGGACACCGGAACGTCCTATCCCCACCCTACCCACCCTACCTCCCCTCTTGAGCCACCATCATGGTTGACATATCGATAGGATAGTGATGACCGGCCGGCGCGCCGGTCGCACTTTATAGGAGGGCTGCGCATTGATGCATGCGCAGTAGGGTTGCGCACTGGTCGTATCTGGAGAACGAAAAAACCTCAAGAGCACTCAGAAACTGAATGCAATGAAATTTACAGGTGGTATAAATTTTCGATAAAACGATAGAAACCAATTTTGACTTAGGAAAAATTAGAATTTTTTGCCGAAGTACCGAATTTTAGGAAATTAGGATTCTAGGATTCTAGGAAATTAGGATTTTTTGCCGAGTGGGTAGGTCCCGAGTTTGGTGGTTGGACAGCTGGGCCATTTGATGGTGAAGAGGTTCAAAGGAGATGACATTGTCAAACTGCCATAAGGAAATCGCATGGATCAGGTGGCCAGATGCAGCTGCTGTGATTGAATCCCAGGCGTCTGTGAGATCATTGTTGTCAAAGCTTGTGTTTGACGACGAGGTTATGTTACCAGGTAAATCGGTTTGAAAGGAGCAGTGGCTGATCTTGAAGGAAGAGTGAGAGGTGCAATTCTCGGATCTGGGGGTTTGTGAGCTAAGAGAGGGTGAATAAATCTACAAGTAGCTTTGTGTGTTTGGTCTAGGTGGCTTTGTGAAGGTGAGGTGTGTTAGAACCCATGGAGCAAAGGTGAGTGGTTCTGTTAGACCTCGACGGGGTGGGGTCGGAGTTTAAAATTTTGCTGCCAAGGCCTTTGATAGTTCATGTTGAGCGGATTGTTTGAGTAGCCTTGTGTTTTCTTGCTGAAGTTTAGATTTCTGAGCTTGTAGAGAGGTAATCAAATCGTCTTGGGCAGAAAGTTGTGTATGGAAAGAGTCCTGGAAACCTTTGACTTTCTCATAATTCGTGACAAATTGATGTTTTACCCGTTCGTTGAGGCGACGCTTGTGTTTTAGGGTGTTGAAAAATCTGACGTGGTCGAAATCCGGACGTTTCAAATGTCCAGGCCAAACAGAGAGGGGACTTTGACGTCCGTGGAGACTGAGATCAGGAGTGCAATGATGGTTGGAGTGTGTGTTGGACTGGGTGGTAGGTCAAGTTCAGAACCTTTGGATGGAGAGCGAGGAGTCGCAGGAATTATGTCCAAGGAGGGATCTGGGAGGAAAGGGTCGGCAGCTTGTTCTCCACCAATCGGGGAAGACGGGGTTTCCATGTCCGACGGGGATGGGTCAATGTGGCTAGGTGAATCATTTTGGCTTGTGGAATGTTCAGGACTTGAAATCACTACGGGGATGAGGGTGTGTGTCTTGTAACATAGTTGAAGATGGAGTGGCGGAAGAGAGATCGATAGAGTCTTGCAGCCACGAAGCTTGCGATATAGGGGTGTTGTTGAACGAGCTCTGGGTCGAATTTTTGTCTGGGGTGATGGGAAGCGATGTCACAGTACAGGAAGGCGGTGAAGGTTTTGCGTTCGAACAGGTTCGTTGTGGGGTGGTGACCGTTTTCTTGAGTACGGCAGTCAGCAAAGGTGACGTGTTCGAGGTGGAAGATACAGTCTTTTCATGGTTTTGAGAGGTTTGGGTGAAATCTGTGGGACTTTAGAAGGAGCAGGATGAAGATGTTCGTTCTTCAGTTTTTTCAGACGTCTTGCCCGTAAAAGACGTTGACATTTTCTTAGTGCAGAGGCTTGGTGCGTAACAGCAATAATGCTCCATTCTGCCAACGTAATGGTTACGCAGATGTTACAAGGGCGGGTGTAATAGTCACACTGGCGATGAAATTGGCAGACCCCTTTGTGGGGGTCTAGACGAGAGGGGTTGCATAGCCCAGGGCAACGTCAGGATCCAGGATCGTCGATAGTGGGGGTTCTGCCAAAGTACACATCAACTTCATCTTCGAAAAGTTTAGCGTTGAGGACTTTAAAACCATTGCGGAATGAAATGATCCGAGAAAAAAAACCAATGTCCGGCTTGAGGGAGTACTGGATAGGTGCGGGAACACGACAAAGGTTTGCACGTGACGTCGTTGAGAGGCGGGAAACGCAGGCGTGGCGGCGAAGGGAGGGCGAAACTGATGTGAGCGGTTGCTGGGAAAATTGCTTTGAACGTTTCCTTTCCCAGCCACTAGATGGCGGAGTCAGAGAGGGAGAACCAACTTCCCGTGGCTCAGAGTGAATGCGGCCGGTGGAAGGTTGGATCCAGGCGGCCAGCTTGAACGGGGTTGTTGACTTGACGAAAGCAAGCCAAGAGATGGATCAGAGTGACCGTAGGCGTTGGAAACGGCTTTGCGGGATGTCCAGGTGGGGAGGAGCAACATGGCCGGTTGACGGTGACTGATGTTCGAAACGTGACGAAAGGCGTGATGAGTGACGACAAGGACTGGGACGACAGGAGATGAGCGTTAGACCTGTCGAACGGAGAGGAACGGTAGGGCGAAGTTGGGGATTTGCGGCACGAGACGATCAAACTGGAAGCGGGAGACAGCATTCGTGGACGAGAAGATGGCGAGCGACAGGCGGATGCAGTGGCGACAGGAACGACGGAGTGTTTTTCAAGGTTGTGGGCCCGAACTTGGCAATGGAAGGCGGCAGGGGTGAATGGCTGCCGGTAGAGAATCGTGGCGTTGAGCGTGAAGGAGTCGTGGCTGGGATGGATGAAAGTAGAGGCAATCGGGAGAAACAGCCGGCTGTGGACGGGAGTTCCCTTGAAGGTGGGGATGGTTTTTGTCACCGGACGAGGTGTAGGGAGGACAACGGGAGCCAAAGACGGATGGCCTAGGAGAAAACAGAGTGGTCGACATGGACGGTGATGGCCTGTTGACACGACGACAAGCTCTTGGAACTGGTCAGCTGGATGGTAATGCAGCCGGGAAGATGGGAAGGAGAATTATCTCTAGTCCAGGAGTGGGGCAGTCCCGGGAGACAACGGGAGGGAGCCACGACGACCTCATTTCCCACGATGATTACATGGCCGAAAGGTTAAGGAGAAGCAGCCGTCAAGCACGGCGGCTTGAGGCAAAAGATAGCTACTGATGTGAAGTGGCAGCGGCAACGAGGATCATAGACGAAGATGTCGCAGAACTTGATGAGGGTCCCAGGCGACAAGGGATTGACGGTGTGATCGTAGCTTGGACGAAAGTGGCTGAAGTAACCAGACGACAGGGCCTCAGGAGGGCGACGGAAATAAGACGAAAACGATGAGCACCAGTATAAGTAGAAGGATGCTTGATGAAAGTAGTGACGACAAGGCTCATTGATGCGAGACACAGTGTAGAAGGAATGTCGTGGACGACAAGGGGTCGTTGTCAGCGGTTGGTCCTGGAAGACAAGGAGATGGTGTTCGTTAACGACAGTAGATTGCCGATGACAACAACGTATTGGAGAGCCACCGGGCGTAAGCCGTAGAGTGAGAAGCTGGAGGCCGGCTGGACGGTATGCGGCCAGGAAGAAGGGAAGGACAGACAACCCCGGTTCAGGTGTGGAGCGATCCCGGGAGACGATGGAAGGGAGCCATGGCGACTTCATTTCCCACGAAGATTTCATGGCCGAAAGGACAAGAGACATCTCCGGTAAAGGTGTGGAACGATCCCGGGAGACGACGGGAGGGAGCCACGACGACTTCTTTTCCCACGAAGATTTCATGACCGAAAGGGCAGGAAAAACAGCTGCCAAGCATGGTGGCTTGAGACAAAAGATGACAATCCCGGGTGGCTTCCAGTCTTACAGGGAGAACCGCGCATTGTGTGGTTGGGTGTCTGAGGCGGCCAACGCCCACTGAAAATCTCAAGTAAGGGCAGCATCGTTGAGACAACAATGTCAAAATTGAAAGGTATAGTAATTTTTCCAGCACAAGAAAACATTTAATGCGGCCTCATAAAAATATTAAAGAAAATTTAAAAATTATGATAAGATGTAAAAACCTAAATACGACAAATTGTTGATATTGATTAATCAACAGATGAGCACTATATGGTACAATAGTCCTAAAATTACCAGCAAGCAGTTTTTGTTATCCATTTGCAAGCCATGTTTCTTATATAACTACATAAATAACTTCAAAACGGGTGGAGCTAGTGACTTGAGGTTTGCACCATTGAAAAGCTGGTGAAAAGAGGGTTAAAATGGCGTATTTGAACATCAATATTTAGGGAAAGTATCGTCGTTTCCGCACACTGCGTATTGAAAAAAGTGCGGCTTGTATGGATCCAATATGGTGTATCGGCACATCGGAGGTACCAATATATTAGAATTGCCTCCGATAACTGCCAGTACAGATATGAATCCGATAATCGGCACATCACTGGAATCAACCAATAGGTTTACGACAACCACTGGAAAAGATGGTTTCATTGGTGTATCACAAGGAAAACTAATCTAACCAATCCCCATCTTTCAGACCTGCTAGTCTTCTTCCACGACCACCATCTCTTGGTCTATCGTTCCGCCGTATTAAACTTCATCTTCAAAGCTGCGGGCAACACGCATCCGTCCACAGGTTTTTCCCCGACTGGGGGACTTGGCCGTCTTTCTAAATGCACTGCACCACCTATGAACCAATTCAGACAAGCCACATCAATCTCAACCGCAAAACCGACTTCCTGACAACACTTGCGTCCAGGCTACGATGCAGCGAAATACAAGCACTCTCAATCGATCCCACTTATTGCTTTTCTTTGACAACTGCAAATTCATTCACCTTCGACTTCGCCCAGACTTTCGAGCCAATCCTCGGAAAAGTCCAAGCCAATCATCATACCAGCGCTTACAAATATTATTGGCAATAAACCTGCACGTTTACTCTGTCCCGTCAGTGCTCTACGCGACTGTATCAAAAGAACAGAAGTCGACGAATGCTACAAGGGCAGAAACCAAATTTTTCTACCCATCAAGGACAACCTAGGAGTCACTTCAGCCACCAATAAAGCGACAGAGATCAAAACTGTCATCCACAATGCCTATCAAGATCTCAACATCGACCGATCTGACATCATCGTCATGGTCACCGCTCATGAACTCTGGGCTGTCTTGGGCATTCCACAGCCACGTCTCGATTGCTGAAATCCTTCAATCGGCATCGTGGAGAAGTTAATCCGTCTTCACAAGTCACAACTTCAGGCACATGTCAAGACAAGATGATGTACTACACCATCTTGGAATCATTGTTACAGCCAGATGTGTTGTCCAACCTCCCGAGCACTTTCTATGACACATGCAAGACTCCTCCCTAAAACAGAAATATACACTACCTGTACCCACACCCTACCTCTCCTCTTGTGTCATCACTATGACTTAGCGAGAGGAAAGATGGCGAGCTTTTATAGGAGAAACTGCGCATGACGTATGCACAGTCGAGGTTACGCAGCCGCCCAGACCCAGAGAGATTAGAACATCAAGGTAAAGAAGCATAACAGGAACAGAATGTAAGAATTTACAGATAGTGAAAATTTCAGTTTTAGGCTAGAGAAAACGACAATTTTAACTTGATTAAAATTAGTTTTTACTATCATAAAATACTTACCTCTGGTAGGACCTGCCCGGCCTCCCCGCTTCCAGAACCATGTGGAAAGGTTTGAGGGTGTCTGGAAAACGAAGTGATGTGTAAAGGATGGTGCTGCATTGTTGGGAGAAGCGATTGTTGCACTCCAAGTGGCAGAGAAGCTAACCTCATTGTATTGGAAGTGTTGCAAAGGATTTAAACGTTATAGGGTTTAAAAAATTCGGGTAGAAGAGCAAATCGAGATTTTAGCACATACTAGAGGTAAGTATTTTATGATAGTAAAATACTAACCTCTAGTATGTGCTGAATTTGTCCAATAGGATGGCGTTATAGCACGAACCCTGCAACCTCTTTGCATTGCAATCCATTTAACATTCTGTACACAGCCTACTGAAAAACACCTTATTATCCGGAATCTTACCCACCTTCTCGTCTGTTCTTTGGGTTGATCCCTGGATCAAGACTCCCCACATCACTGTTTCAGCCGACTTGGCTTGCATTGATAGCAGTCCTTCGTCCCACTGTGTACAATTCCACTGAGCACAAGTTGCAATCTTCGACCACTTCTTCACTCGGAAAACGTTCTAGTGGTCCGACCCCTGGAAACTGCCTTGTGTCAGGCCGGAATCTCTCTGCAAAATCCTTTAAGGCACTTCACCATCGTCACACCGAAGCACTTCTTCGTGACGAACTCACATGCTCTCTTACCATTTTTCATCTTCTCTAACCCATTTAAGGAAAGTCCCAGTGGGCAAGGCGACCGCAAAACACTGTGCTTTGTTGCCCTTTCACCTGTGTGCACATTTTATTCACTCTTCACAAAACCCCCACACTCCCTGCTACCACGTGGGGGACGTTGCAGTCCACTATCATCTAGAGAACTGACATCACATAGATAATGGGAGATGAATGTGTTCCTCTTGGCCCATGAGCAGGCTGCCACCACCTCATCCAAAGGCGTCCCCGAAGCATATCCCCACAACGCCGCCAAAGCTCTTAACTCGTGGGCTCGCACCTTTCCTGGCAGACGATCCGGACCCTGCTCATAGGCCCACCTGATGATTTGGCAAATCCATCTGCCCACTTTCGAGGGTGACAACGGTTGGGGAAGGACGCCCCAGACTTCTGGTCCTACTGCATGAACAATGGAGTTCGGGCTAGTAATTCCCCTCCAGGATGCTTTGTCCTTTCCAGGTAGTAACGGAAGGCCCGGCCTGGGTACTGTGTCCATTCCGTCTCCTCAGGATTCGCCAACGGCTTCAACGCCTTTATCTCCAGCGCCTTGGGTGGAGCGTCTGTCCGCTGATTTTTTGTGCGGAACTCGGGTGGAAACGCAATCACAACGGAGGACCAATCACTTGCAAAACGGATGTTGCCCTTATCTCTCGTCAATGCTGCCAGCTCACTTTGCCGAGCCGCCGTTGCTAGAGCCACCAAAAAGAGTGTTTTCTGGGACAGAAGTAACAGACGCAGAACACATCGGTTCATATGGCGCTAGTTCCAAACTTGACAGTACCAGAGGCAAATTCCATTTCGGAAACAGCTGTTTCACTCTTGGTCTCGCGTTGCCAAAACCCCGAATCAGACGGTACACGTCCTCGCTGGCCACTAGTTGTTTGTTCTCCAAACAGGTCAACACGGAGTTGATTGCAGACCTGTACCCCTTGGTGGCACATGGAGTCAGACCTTTAGAAAATCAGTCCTCAAGTAATGGCGACAAGTCGACTGCCAATGGGCAGGTTGGATCGATGTCCTTCGCCTTACACCAGTAGAACCAAATCTTCCACCTTGCCTCAAAATTTTTTCTCGATGACGACCGCAGGCTCCCCAGCATTCTCTCAATCACAACAGGTGAAAACCCCCTCTTCCGGAGGATCCGAGTTACAGTCTCCACCCGTAAAAGATGAAGAATCACAGGCTGGGTCAGGATGGTATTTGACAGGGGCAGTCTCACTGGGGCCTAGCTCTTTTGCCAATTCCACCAGATCCGGGTACCACAATGCCGCTGGCCACAGTGGTGCAACTAAGATGTACTCTCCCGGAGACCAGATCCTGTTGTACTGGGTCAGGATGGTGTCTGACAGGGGCAGTCTCACTGGGTCCTCTTTTGCCAATTCCACCAGATCCGGGTACCACAATGCCGTTGGCCACAGTGGTGCAACTAAGATGTACTCTCCCGGAGACCTGTGGACGTTGTTGAGACAAGTTTGGAGCAGTGAAAACGGCGGAAACAGGTATGCTGACAGACCCGTCCAGTCCAGGGAGAAGGTGTCCGTTGCCCATGCTGCCAAATCTGGAAACGGAGAAATGAAGGACAGGAGATGACTGTTGAAAAGAGTGGCAAACAGGTCCACCCAAGGTTTTCCTCACTTCTGAAACATGAAACAAGGCCTGGCAAAGACTTGGGTCCAGCCTCCATTCTGTCGTCAGAGCTTTCTGGCACGACAGCTCGTCTGCCAACACGTTAAATTTTCCTGCGATGTGACGAGGCTGTAACAACAACTGCAGGAACTCGCAAAGCCGAAACAGCGCAGACGTTTCCTCTATCATCGATGAAGAGCGAGTCTCCCCGCCCTTTCTGATGTGGGCCACGATCGTGGTGTTGTATGACATGACCACTATCGTCTTCCCCACCAGATCCTCCTGCCATTCCAGTACTGCATTGTGAATTGCGCTCATCTCCAGTACATTGATGTGAAAATGACTCTCCTCGGCTGACCACACACCCACCGTTTGACGAGAACCGAAGTGTGCTCCCCAGCCCGTGGTGGAAGCGTCCGTAAATAGAAGTCCGTCGGCTGGTGGATCTTGAATTGGCACTCCCATCAACAAGTTCTGCGAGTCGCCCCACCTCTTGACCGTATCGGTGGGCAGGTTCACGAGGGACACAAGGTCCATCCAAGACTGACGGGGTTGCCACTCCAAGTTTCGGAACCAGTGCATTGGGTGCACTTTCCATTCTTCTAACAGGACGAGCTTGGCACAAAAGTCCATCAACCCTATCACCGACGCTAAATCCAATGCTGAGATGTCCGTCGCTTGACAGAGACTGCTCATCCTCCTTTCCAACTTCTCGATACGCTCCTGAGAGGGCCGCACAGTGAACCGGACAGTGTCGAAGTCGCCCCCGAGGAACACGAAGCGTTGACTGGGGACCAACCTGGATTTTTGCAACTTCACTCTTAGCCCCAGCACCTTAAACACCCGCAAGCACCTGGCTGTCTGTTGACCAAGGATCCTCTCTGACTGATGACGTACAAACCAGTCATCAATGTATGCATGAGCTCGAATGTTCATTTGATGAAGGTAACCCAGCACTGGACGTAACACTGCAGTGAAGACGTGAGGCCCAGTAGCAATGCCGAAGGGGAGAACACGATACTGATACGACTGGCCTCCCACAAACAGGCGAAAAAGATGACGAATTGCCGGGTGGAGGGGAATGTGCATGTAAGCATCCTCTAGATCTATTGCAACAGTGAAATCGCCTTGCTGCAAAGCTTCCCTGACAGTCTGAATTGTCTCCATCTTGAATTGTTGTTTTTCTAGATGCTGGTTGAGCTTGAGCAAATTGAAAATCAGTCTGCTTCCTCCGCCTTTCTTCCCAATTACACGGGCCGGGCTCCACATCCTCTCGTCCCGGGTGGCGCTTTCTCTATCACTCCCTTCTCCAAAAGAATTTCAGCCTCTTCCTTCAGCTTCGGATCGAAGGGGCGGCTGGTGATCCAGAGGGGAGGCTGCCGTGTCGTTGCCGGCTTGGTGACAAATGGCGGAGAATAGCCTCTCTCTACAACGGAGAGTGTGAAAACGTCGTCGGTTATTCGTTTCCAATTTTCCAAATGCCGACGAATCCTTTCCCCCACCTACCAGTGAAGCGGAGGAAAGTGAGGGGGAAAAGCATCAATAACGTCCTCTTCGGAAAGTCCCCCAAAACTGCTGCGGCCACGCATGGGGAACCCCCGAAACTTGCCCCTGCCCTGGGAAGGGGCTGGCACAGGAAAGGGTGACCTAGGACGACCCCCTGTTTTCTTGTTCTGAGGAGGGGCTGATTGACCAACATTGTCAGGCTGTTTCGGCTGCGATTGTTTCTTGTCATCTGAGAATTTCTGACGAGTTGTGGGGAAAACTGTCTTCTTTTGCTTCCAAAAACCCGACTTCGGAGCGTGCACTGGCTTTGCCTTTTCATGTAAGTTCGGAACCATTGTTAGCACCTGACCATCGAAGAGGTACTCTGAACGATGAATTGGCAACAGTCTGAGTTGGGTCAGCACGTCTGCCGGTGTGTCCACTGCCGCCTGCAACACCGCATCTCTTCGCCGAAACACCATGTTCATCAGTAGCCTGCTCGACCAGGAAAACCCGTCCTTTTAGAGTGCAAATCTTCTCTTCGTCAGTTTGAAAAAATCAACGACTGCTGAATCCTCAGCAAGCTCCGACCTGGATGCCACTAACTTCTTTATTGCTACCGCCGACGCCGAAAGAGCAATTTCTGCATGAGAATTGGCTCTTATCGACTGACACAGAATCGCTTCATCCTCCTCGAAATAAGATGTAGGGATCGAAATCGAAGCGGGCATCTTCAGCGTCGAATTGGGTTCCAAAGGTTTTGCCACCTTCACATATTCTGCTGCCTTGAAAGTCTCGTACCGCTTTTTAGTCGGGGCGCCACGGCCAACTAATCTGAAATACATGTTGCACAGTTTGGATCATGCGGAGGAGGGGCTTTGGTCGAGGGCACTCGTTTGCATGATTTCCGCGTCTGAGCCACATTTAAAAGATGGCGAAAAGCCACTTTTCGGACTGCGGTATGTGAATAGGCACAAATCGTGGGCCCCCTGCATTCACCAAAGGCTCGCCTAGGGGGGGGGGGGGGGTTTTTCGGGTCCACCTCCGGAGGAATGAATTGGCGACAGTAGCCTGAATCCTTTAAATTGCGGTACACGGCTACCGAAAAATCTTCCCAAGGGCAAAAGTCAGGACCTTCCTCAAAAAAGTCATTCCCCACACGGCTACGTGAATTCTCATAATCGGAGTCGTCACTCCCACGTCCAAACATCACCCTGCGCTTCTTGCATGAATCCGCGAATCATCAACATGCTGCGACGAGCACGACAAGCCTACACTACCTCCAACTGCCGACGAGGCAACCGACCGACGTGGCGATGAGCGATGCCCACCTTGAATCTCATCCACAACCTGCTTAGATGATGGCGATGAAGCACAAATCGCTGGCGCAGAGCGATGCGGAGCTTCACGATACGACGTGCTTCGATGCACCTTCTTCTCACTGTCATGCTTGTGTGCATCCTGCTGCACTTTTGGCGAATCGTTAGCCTCTTGCTGACGATGAGGAACTGCCTCGGCACCGTTCGGGGTCTTGTGGGTTTTTTCTCCACGCCCCGAACGAGGGTCTTTTCCCTTCCTTTGGGAACTTTCACTAGTGACTAAATCTCGTTTTAATCCTCCTTCACCAATTAGAGATTTTTTTGGGCTTCCTTTGTCCATAGAGTTACTCTTCGTCACCACAGTTTCCCTCTGCCCCTCACAGAGGACTCCTGTCCGACAGCTGTTTAGCCACAGACCCTGTGCCGGCAGCCTCAATTCTCCTACTCACGTGCTTACTCTCCTTCCCATCAAGCGCCGTCGACTTCGCCACAGTTGAACAGCCTTCCACTGTATCCTGAGAAAAGTTCCGATCCGCGCCGCATGATGGCGCCACCGCCGCAGCAGCGATCGGCCGATTCCCCGCCTCCAGCGCAAAGAACACTGCCATCTGTTGCGCAATACCAGCCGCACTCGAACATCTGTTCTCTTCCATCAATTCGTCTCGTAACAAATCCATACGAACGTTCAAGTTCCAAATTTCCCGGATTAATAGGGGACTTTGCAATAAGAGTAAACCGTTGGCGACGAGGACACACTCATCACGGGCGCCATGTTAGGCTTAACACTCGGTCCATCGATAACACCACCAGAATGGGCATTCACAGTTTATTCAGACAAAAAAACGATCGGCATTTCCACATCGGTACTTATTTTATCCAATTGTAACTCTAAAGGGGTTTTCCGGGCCGACAAGGAGGGAACCACAGCCGCTTTCTTGGCCAACTGCACACATTTTTGGTCAGTCTTTTTCCACGTATGCAAAATCTTTTTTACCACTGCTGGGTCCAAAAGTTCGCACAAACAGCATCTCGACTCAGTGAAATTGCATGGTCTGCATTTTGTACAAGCAGGATGAATGTCCCCTGGAGTTTTCAAACAGGAACACTCGGGAAACTCGCCGGAATCCAACATCTTCTGCAATCTTAGAACCTCCATCACACTTTATTCGGGAACCAAACTGGCGATTCGCCAGCGTTTCAAACTTGAAAAGCAGAGCACAGACCCCACATCCTTACTGGTCTGTACCCGAAAACGAAGTGATGTGTGAAGGCTGGTGATGCATTGTTGGGAGAAGTGATTGTTGCACTCCCAAATGGCAGAGAAGCTAACTTCATTGCATTGCAAGTGTTGCAAAGGCTTTGAACATTATAGGGTTTACAAAATTCGGGTAGAAAAGCAAATCGAAAAACGACCAATTTTAACCCCCTGTAAATTTGGCTTTTTATAGCCGACGAAAAGATACATTACCTGTTTTATAGCAGTTTCCCCCCTTTTCAGCATTATTTCTCTAGAAGTTTGAGAGTTGTCTTCCCTGCCTCGCTCGTACGGTACGGCGCATGCGCTGGCTAGGGCCAGCTTATATAAGCTCCTGCGCAGCATCCTGTCGGCATCATTTCTCCTGGGGTGATTGCCACGCGTGGTCGTCCCTTGAGCATCCCCGTTCGACGGTCTGCAGTCCCATTCCTCGTTCCATTCCGCATACCGTCATCCCGCGGATGGAGGATACCTCCATTCCTTCCTCGGCAGCCATTCCGCGGCTCACCATCCATGGACAATTTTTCTGTTACGGACGACCCGTCATCTCCCATTCCGGGTCCACCTTGTTCAACGGCCGTTCCTCTTGGATCTCTTCCACCTTTGGCTCCACTTCTGAGATCCCTAACACTCAGTGCTACACTTCGCTTCGAGTCTTGCGTTCCTTTCCAACGCTCAAACCATTCCGCCTTCCCCCCACCAACGTTTTAAGACCTCCCCATCTCATCGTTTACGGATGATGCTTCCTTGCCCGATTTGGGCTCTTCACGTTCCGTCACCGTTCCGCAGCACTTTGGGATTGTTACCGCACCCAGCCAGGATTCCACTCGCAGCCTGCTCTGGAACTCGGGACTATACAAGCCGTTCCTCATCCCGGCCTTCGGTTCCCCGTCAACCCTACATTTAACTAGCGCCAGCCCGACGTTCCGGCCGCGTCCCCAGCACTTGTTCCTTTCTTACTCTCCAACTGAAAGTCATAGGGGAGCTTTCCGATGGTTTGGATCAACCGTAATCCTAGTTCCGCCTTCCAGTCTCAAGCTTCTACATTTCCCGCGCCTATTCTCCCATCACCGGTTACTTCCATTTCCCTGGGAACTCGTGCTGCTTCTTCTCCAGCCTTCGTTCCTCCTGCATCACTGCATCACTGCGTCTGCCGTTCCCGACCTTCAGCCGTTCCTTTTGCGTCCCCGACTGCCATCCCGACGTTCCATCCCACACCTGGAACCTTGTCTCCTAAGGCTATCTACATCGGCCTCGTCTGTGCTGAAGACATCATCCCTTATGATGTACACTACACCGTCCTTGGCTCCACGTCCCCAGACTTCTTACCTGGCTCTCCTCCAGTTCTGCGTTCCCGTCCCATAACCATTCCGGGCATCACTCCTCTCGTTTCCCGACGTCCCTCATCCTTGACTGGGACCTTGCCCGTCCCACCAACAGTGTGTTTTCCTCGTCCGTCCTGCATGGATGTCATCACCCCACCAACAGTTTTACTGTCTCCATCCCGTGCCATACCTTCTGTAGCCAATTCGTCATGAACAGCTAGAACTGTAGGACTGACTCGTTCCCAGCCTCCCATCCTACAGCACCACCGACACTAGCAGTACGGCCGTTGTTTTGTGAAAAGAAAAAAAAGGTCGCATCCGCCACATCCCACCTTCCTCTCGGACTTTCTACACTATAAGGCACACCATACCGTTCCCACTTTGCAAGCTACAAGTCAACCATCCCATCTTCAAAGACTTTCATCCACCGTGCCATCATTCCTCAATAAAAAAAAAAAAACACCAATAGATGTACCATCTAATATAGACATATCATGAACGAATGGTCGCTTTAACCTTCCTTTACCTTTGACAATCCCTCCGGTCGCAACTACTACAACCTTTGCCAGAGGGGTCTCCGTCCCACCGTTCACACTCCATCACGCAACCTGCTATCACCAGTCCCTTCAGCTTCTCGCCCCACGTTCCCCTTAGTAAGAACCTGCATCCCGTTCCTCCTGCTGTCCACGCTCCTCCTGCATTTAAACTTTGTGCGCTCTGTCAACTGTCACACTCAGTCAACTGCTTCGACGCCATGGACGACTCAACATCCGAAGGATCGCTCCCTGCCCAGGAAGAACTTTCCGTTCCTCAGTCGATATTAACACCAAATGCACCTTAACCACCTCAATATAAGTGTCCTGGATTTGCAGGAACAACCAAAAAACCTTATCTTGATCCACATCCAAGTTGCCAGGTCAACCGGTCTTGTGATGGCGAGACAAAGTACACTACACAGCATTTGTGTTTCAATTTCTCCCTCTGAGTGGGCCATCATCAAGAAAAATCAGCGAGTCTCCAGGCCACGTACTGACGCCACCTCACTCTTCAGGACGGATGCTCCAAAGCAACGTTCCCCATCGACTGTGTCCGTCCCAAATCATCAACTTTGAAACAACCAGCATCAGCTCGCATTCCTCTACCCCATTCTCCAAAGAGACCAAAGCTCCCATCCACAGATGCCGTACCAGCGGTTGCCGGAACCTCTGGCATACGTATTACTAAATCCAGCGTCCTATCCGTTCGAATTAAGACAGCCCGTGTTCCGCTTCCCCCACCCGTGCGACGTGGTCCAATTGCTATTCCCGACAAAACCAAGAAGGCCTTCCCACCTGCTTCCACGGACGGCACGGCTGCTCCATCCAAGCGTCCCACATCATCGGCTCCACCTCCACGATCCGACTCTGCAACACAACAATCAGGTCCCACATCGGGAATCGTCCCGTTCCCATCGGCCTCTGTGTTACGCGAGGCATTAACAAGAGGCATACACCTTTCCACCAGGGATATGGAAGACCTCAGTTTTAATATAGATTTTGTCTTTTCCTTTGCTGACAAGTTTGCCACAGAATATGCGGCTCAATGTTTCGCTTTACCCGACCTTCCGTCTCTCCGACAGGCAGATGCAGCTTCTGACGCATTACGTGCCGAAAACCCTGTCTTCCGTGCAGCAAACGAAGCCCTCACTAATGAACTAGAAGTTGTCAACCGGCGTTTCTATTCAATGAGAGTGAACTATGCTCTGCTGAGGGCACACCATTTATTGCTTCCTCCTATCCCATCGTTCCCACCATGGCGTGCGTTATTGTGCTCATTCCCGAACACGCCGCCCTCATAACGTGCCTTCATCAACTACAGTTCCTTCACCCGGACGCAGGACCACAGCAACGTCCCAACTTTCCCCATCCGCCCAAGAACTACACAAGGCTGTGCTGTCACCTTTACCATCCCCTTTGCACAACCCTTTGTCCACCGCTTGGCGTTCCGAATCACCTCTAGCCGACTTACACATTGTTACAACGCTGCCCACCATCCCTGAAACTGGTTCTCCTGCCGTTCCCATCCAACAAGACATGCAATACTCAGTCATGCCTGCCTCCAGTTCACAGCACAGTTGACCTCTTAGCAACCACGACATTCACTTCACCCGAGTCTGCAGACATTACCACCATACTTGTCCAGGATACGTCTCTTTCCGGTCCGACCCTGCGTTCCCCCATCTCACTCTGGCGAGAAACCACCCAGTCACAAATATCGTCTCCCATCACTAATTATTCCGTGTGGCAATTCAATAATGCCCGTCATTCGTACCTGTGTTCCACGGGATAAACCCCCACACACCAACTGCTTTTGGTGATCTGCCTTGCTCCCCGTGCCGTGCCAAGGCGAAAGGGGTAGCCCTTGGTTTCCGAATGATGCCATAACAGTCCTCAAGTTTAATTTCATATTGTCCCACATACCGTTGAGCTAGCGAGGCGTTCCCTACAACAGTCCTCTCCTTCGTTAGAGGACGGTGGAGATTGCTCCTTGCTTCACATTCTTCTTCCTTACCTTCAATTGCTCATCAACCTTCAAACTTATGCTTCAAGAGTGAAACGATAAACGCAAAACAAGCAATACGGGAACAACAACAATTATCACAGCCACATGTGCCACTCTTCACGCAGTATATTTTGACATTTCCAGTTCAAGACCACGTTCCGGGCCCATCATGACCAGTGCTACCGTCCCGTTCACCTTTCATCCACATCCAGACGTCCCGTTCCTGACATCGTGTCTATCCTCCTCGGAGAAAAACCTCAAGACATCTTTCTTCCCACAAGGTAAGCCGTTTCGGTATACAAGTCTGATTGCTTAACTTGTACCCCTTTGATGTTAAGACCTCTGCATGGGGCATACAATCACCTGAATAACATTGAGCGTTCCGCATTCCCCAATCTCACCTTCTGTTTAGCCACTCGTCCTCGAGGGTCGCTATCCCTCCAACCCAGTCGGCACGGTGAAATTGGTTGGGGGAACAGGTGTGTCTTCATCGGGAATTAACTTTCCTTGGGGCACTGGCTCGTACAGCGGGAGACTTGAACCTAGCCCTCCACCTAGTTTCAAAGTCTGCTATAAAACAAGTAATATATATTTTCCTCAGCTTAAAAAAAAAATTGCAGGAACCACATCTACTAATTTTAGTTTTTATTGTCTACCCGAAAATATAAATTTCCTTAATTCCCGCACAAGCTTCCCCTCCATGAGCTAGGTTCTGGAAGGTGGAGAACTGGTGCCGACAGGACGCTGCGCAGGAGCTCATATAAGATGGCCCTAGTCCGCGCATGCTCCGTACCGTACGAGCCCGGCAGGGAAGACAACTCGCAAACTTCTAGGGGAATAATGCTCAAAAGGGGGAAACTGCTATAAAACAGGTAATGTATATTTTCGGGTAGGCAATAAAAACTAAAATTAAGCAGGTTCGGGCCTTGCAATTTTAGTCTTTTTGGTGCTTGTTCTGCTGGAAGATTTTCTCAGGACGAGTGTGCAAATGATTACCTCTTTTACCTTATGTAAAAGAGTGGTGTATAACATAAACAAAAGTCCAATTCTACATTTCTGTATGTCTAATTATACATGACGCTTATAGAACAAACATTAGCTATAAAATAATATTTATTAACATACATTCACATTTAGCCCGTCTGCTTTTTCTGCTTTTTTTTTTGTTTTTTTCCTTTCTTTTTGTTGGCATTTCCTTGCATCTTCCTTTTACGCGTTGACTGATCTTCTGCATCATCACCTAATACGGCATTATCCCCTAGAACAGCACCATCGTGTAGTACGGCATCATCATCTGGTTTTTCACTTCCTAGAAATTATAAAAAAAAGCTTGTAGACTTACTCTGAACATTAAAACCCATTAGAAAAACGGAACACAAATCACCCGATTTTTAAGTTTAAGGATATAAAATTAAATAAAAATTTTACAAAATTATCCTTGAACTCTCGTTTTTCTAAAAAAAAAAAAAAAAGCATAATTTAGCTATACAAAAAAACTTTTACGAAAAAATGTGACCGCTCTGCTGCACGCCAGTTGGAAAACTTGGAGCACCATCTCTGTATTTCCCTTGAATGTCCATAACTTGGGGCATTATACAAGTACACAGCCCCAAGCAATTTCAACAGATAAACCATTCCATACCAATTCTTTCACATGGCCTCAATAAAATAATCACGGTTTGTTTATCGTCAATTTCAGTGAAAGTCCCTTGGACATGACCATTTGCGGCTCTAAAGGGGGAGGGTGCCAACACGATTTAAAAAAAAAATGAACTCGGCAGTTAAGTAGGCATTCTATGTGTATTCAACGTAGTAAAACCCCACTCAATACTTCCTTGTATTGAATACAGGAAGTAACGTGGGTTCAGCGCAAGGTCTACTTTGCCTAAAGAACATGCGGGAAAGGAGGGAATAAATAGGACTAATTCAAATTTTAAAATCGTGAACATTATCGTTCACTCGCGACATTTGTGGTGATTGCGCTGCATACATCTACATTATATGAACCCGATATATACATCATATCATGATCCCTTGTAGACTGCCCCAGTCTACAAGGGATCATGATATAATGTATATATCGGGTGATTTGCACAACATAGCAAACATGTCAAATTAAAAACCAAAACTGATGACAAGTGGTTCAGGCTTTCAAAAGCAATCTAAACAGACAGAAATATTTGCTGAAAAAAGTACTAGTGGGCAAGTTTTTCGTTATACCATTGAACTAAGAACCTCTGTTAAAAGTTAATATCACACCTCTGAAAGGCCAAACCATCAAGTTGGCGGCTATTTAACCCGTTTACCTAAACCTGTCTAATTCAATTTTTTGGGCCATCCACTTGATTAGCCTACGTTTCGCTGGTGACGTAAAATACCTGAGGATTCCAATCTGTGGTAGGTTTTCTTTTTGTTTTGACTCACCTCCTCCAGTGATTTTAGGTCAGATTTTCAATAATACTATTCCCTATTTCTAACCATGTGCTACACTCTAATTCAAAAAAATGTTTTCCTTATATGGCCATTTCGCTGTTCTACTACTAATAAATGTGTTATTGGTTACTCCCGTCTATACAATCCTTCATTCGTTACAAGTTAAAGAAGAATCACTTTGTAACTTACTATGGTTCGGACAGAAGCGAGCATTCCATAATAAATTTATTTTTATTAGAACAGCGAGATGCCCATATAATGAAAACATTCTTTCTTGAACCAGGGTATAGGCAACCTGAAACTACACGTGGAAGAGAAACCAATGCATGCATCACTTTCCACTGTTGCAATTTCCATGTGCTATGCAGAAACAGCAGACTACAAAAAAATTAAATTAAAATAAACACTTTTCACCACATTAAAATAGCTAATACTTAAAATAGATAACACAAAATAACTACTTGACAATTGACATACCGACAGTACCGGAATTTCTGACATGCCATTTTGACTGAATATAAAATGAATAGAAATTACAAGCGAATATAAATTATTTAAACAAGAGAGTATCGTTAATGCTTCGTAACTGCGGACAAATAAAAGATAAGCTGAAACACTGCAGTGTCCGACTAACTATCTTGATGACCTTTGATTTCCTCTACAACAACTGGTTCACATTTATGCAGCCGGGTACAAATGAGATAAATTATACCAACCATTGTCTTCCTTAGGAGTCCACAATGCACCTTTCACAAATCTCTTCGATGCATCTGTATCAAGTCTTGGCCTTTTGTCTTTATCTACAATTTCTTTAACTTTGTTCATGTATTCTCTAACCCGCTCCTAAAACATAATTATAACAGAAAGCCTTGGGTTACATTAAGCATAAAAATTAACTCGCCATCAGCTTTGACTTCTTTAAGACATTAGTAAAAAATTAGAGGAAAAAACATTAAGGCTGGCACATTGGTGAGATGTAACCACTAAGATGTGAATGGCACAATTTTGCATGTTGTTTTATGTGTAAAGTCATCTCCTTGAATAGACTTCTATTATTTTTTCATGTTAGGCCATTGCAAGTCTTCTAAACAAGTCTACCAAGAAGAAATTGCAAGGCTCTCCGGCTGGGAGCAAGGATAACAATCTGATCATATTTAACCAATTCATCCCATCACATTTACCGCTGTACAGTTCACCCAGCAGCCTATATGTCATCTTCTTACAGATGCCAAATAGAGAAGCGGTTCCCCAGCCGGCCTCCACAGGTGGTTTTGAATAGGGCGGAGAGAAAGCCAACCCACTCCACCTGGATGGATTCTGCCGCTTACTGTTCGGTAATGAAGGGGGAACATGATTCTGTTTAAGGGAACAGAGCAGCAAATAATGAGACACCTTGTCAAAGGTCTTTGTCACATCTACGAAACAGGCGTATGCACGAGATCCAGCTCTGCAAAAACTGCTAATGGTCTCTTTCAAACCGCAAGACACATCGAATGTTTATCTTTTAAGATAAACAGCATCACATGTAGAAGCGTGGGCCTTGATATGGGTCAGTAGCACGAGGTCTAGTGGCGTAGCAGTACGACTCGTCAGTGCAATACCTCGACAACTGTTACAGGAGGTAGTGTCTACTGTTGTCTTTTTTAGGATAGGTGTCAAGATGGTCCTGGTCACGTGTGTCAGGTACTGTGGAAGTATGGAGGCAAAAATAAGACTGACAAAGCTGCAGGCCATCAGTTCTGCGAAATGGAGTTGCTCTGCATTCATACCGTCCAGACCCGCAACCTTATTCCTCTTCATGGAGTTGAGAAGATGATTCAGTTCAGCTGGGCTCTCATCCGGGGGTACGTAATCTTCTGTTCTGTAAGCCACACCTGTAGCCTTCAAAGAAGTAGGTACCTGCCCTACAGTAATGACTTCCTCAAATTCCCTCTCCACTGTTACATATCTGGACGTCGTGGGCAGAGTCATGCAGCCAATTTGACAACTTGCTAACAAGAAAGAAGGCAACATTGTTGTAATGTAGACTGTCTTGGACAATCGCAGCCAGAAGGTTCGTTCATTCCGCCGGCACCGACATGGTGCCCCCTTGAAACAACACCTGGAAACCCTTCTTGCCTCGTATCTGTCATCGTCTTGGCCTGCCAGCTTGAACCCACTCACTTTTCATGAGCCCTCTGGTGGATAGTATAGCGGTCTTTCACCAACATGTAGCGACATGTAGCATGTAGCGACTGCCCCAGTTAGTGGGATGACAAGGCAGAGTCCTCTGGCCTTTCCATATAAGCGCTTAGAAGAGCCAGCTCTCTGTCGACGTCTTGAAGATGCCTTTTCTTCTTACAGTCCCAGAAGCAGAATATTTTCCGCCGGTCTGCGACAAACATTTTACAAACTAAAAACGGTCTGCGGTTTGCAGGTAGGGTGTGAAGGTGGAATTTTGCATTGTGCAAAATTTTGAGTTAGGCCCATTTGGGTTCATGAACAAGTTTCTTACAAGAACTTTTTCCTACACCTTTGTACGTTGTTTTTGCTAAACAACTTAAGAACGACCGACTCTATCGTCATGACAATAGCACCATTCAAGAGCTCTCAAAAAAAACGGTTAAAATGGTGTATTTGAACGTCAAAATCGGTCAATTTTTGGCGAAATTATCGCAAAAAGAAGACTATGAAAGAAAAAAGTACAGGATAAATCGTACTGCAACACTGCCAGCCGTACTGCGACATAGCGTCGCTGATTCTGCTACAGGGCTTACAGTTAGCTGCTGTGCAAGTCAAACCTTCCAAAAGCAGAAGAGTAACAGGGCTTCAGTAATCTGGTCAGCATATGCACTTCTTTGTACGAAGGTGGAGACTCTCCAGTCAATCGTTGTATGAGAGTCGCATTTGTGGAGTAAGGCCATGAATTCTCGCAGCGCAAGTCCAAGCAGTGAAGTTCATTTCCGTGGGGAGGTGATCAGTTCAGAGTTCACAACCAACACCTCGATCTACACTCCACTGGTAGAGGTGGACATGCGAGTAGAACCACAAAAGACATTGATTCAGGACCTTGCACCGTAAGAGTGGCAGATGGTAGGTGTTAGAAGAGTGAATCCAGGAAGCCATACCGAGGGACTTCCACCAAAGAATGGTGCTGCGCAGTGTGGCCGTCCAGAGAGAATCGCAATGGTCGTATCGACAGGTGAAACGGAAACGAAGTAAAATTCACAGTGAATATCATTTAAGTAATCAAGTTCGTAGTTGCAAAGCCAGATCTTTTGTAGAACAACAAATCGGGCTGTTCACACAGTTTAGATATTTCAGGCCTATAATTGTTTGCACCTCCACAGTTCCAAGCACAGAGACATAAGGGATTTAATGTTAGTAAATGTACTCAGCTCTCCTAGCCGCTTTGCACAAATACAGCCTTACCTCGGTGTCGAGTGGCCACTTTTCTCCCTATAACACTAAGTCACTAAAAAACTTAATGAGCTCGAAACCCAAAAGAAATGGCTCCTCCTACTGATGCCTGTTGCACTGTATTCTGGTTATCCTTGGATCCAGGTTCAAAATACTCGCAGGATAGTCTGCGTTTGGAGTAACGTGCTGTTTACTCCAAAACATTGGCAGTACAATTGCAAACTGACAGAGAAAAGAACCTAAGTCTTCCAGATAAGCCTGTGGTGAACCATACACAGTTCTCTTTTAACAGGCTAGCCATCAAGCTGACGAATACAGTGCCTTCTGGCTGCCTTGGTGAACAGTCAGTGGATATTTATTTTCCCCGATGCATTTATGGCTGCCAGCTCAAAATGTTAACGTTTGATTTTAAGGTCTTGAAATAGGTGCAATAAATAATAGATTTCTTCAGATTTGCTTGACAATTTAGTATGTAAATGTCTTTTGAATTTTTGCCAGTTCTATCAGATCGTCAATTGTATACAGTTGGTGAAAAAAGGGTTGGAACTACCTGAATCGTTCGTAATCCAAAAAGCCTTTCATTGAGGCTATCTGATGGAATGGCTTTTTTTTGGCCATGGAGTGATGGGGTTAGGAATAAAGCAAAATGTGTTCTCCATCAAACGAAGAATCTTTTGCGAGAAAAAACACTCCTTCAAAAAATCGAAAATTGAATGGGGGTGTCGATAGTTTTCGAGTGAGATAGGCTAGTTTCTGCTGGTTTAAGTTGTGACGCCACACTCCTTTAATAACTAAACACAATGCAAGACTACTACGCACTGATGTTCCGGAAATTATTTGTTTCACCTTGGATGATTTAAACTGGCTGATCATGTACTTCAGATGTTTTCTTGTACAGACTTGGTACCACTTAGGCAACATGTTTTTTACTAGCTTGTGGGGCATGGTTATGCTCAGTAAACTAACCCAATTGATGATGTCCTCTCACCAGGATCGTATAAGCAGTTGCACCACACATCAGTTGTTTGCCATGGCTTTACATTTCATCATCTGATAGCCCTCCTCCCCATACCACTATCTTCAGATGACCTCTGTTTGAGTTCCCCTTTCGCATATGTTGCCAATCTCACTGGTTTTCTGGTGTTTTTATTTAGAACATCCTTTGAAATACTGCTTAATACAACTGAAACCGGTTAAAAAATGTTCTAAAACATTTTTTTTTTAATTTTAAAATGATTTAACACTGCCGCCACTTACCACAAACCTTCTGCAATGCAGTTCCAGGATCTGATATATTTACTATGTGAATTAACCAACATAGCAAGAAAAAAACGTCCATATGCTAACTTAGATTTTGTACGTGTGCTATCAGACCAATGCCTGGACCACTACACAGACCAACTACAAAATTTATTAAGCACAGCGTTTAAACTTAAAATTATTTTAGTAGGAATGTAGGGCAAGTGAGCGTCAGACAGATGGACTGCAGGTCAAGTACCCCAGGTGTGTCGAGCAAATGGACAATCTTTGCAAGTAGCATTGCTAGACAAGATTAGTGTCTTTTTCAACTGCAGTTATCTCGGGATGAAGAGGAACTATTTTGCTAGGAAATTCTTACGATCTTTTTTTGTTACCACTTCACAATTGAAATGTTATTAAAATGTGAATTTTGTTGCATACTTACCAGTTCACTTTTTACTTGATGATCTTTGGGATTTATCCCTTGCGTTATTAAGTACACTACAAGAAAAATACACATTCAAGTATTAACAACTTGGTTAAGACTGAGTGTCAAAAATTCCAACAGAATTACAAAAATCAAAATTGTAGTAATGTAACATCAATATATTTTTTTCTGTTTAGGTTAATTGTCTTTTCCATTACCGTAAATCGTGTATTAAAAAGCCCAGTTGAAGCTAAAGCCCACCCCCTAAAATGCTGTAAAGTCAAAATCATAAAATAGTGGAGTTAAAGCCCACCCCTCAAATTGTCGTTTTTCTACAAAAAATTACCTACAAGTTATATGATGTGAATAAAGATAGTACTGCTTGGTATGTTTATTGGCCCCTTCTCCCTCCCTGTAGTAATAGTGGACTCTTCCTTTAGCTCATAGCACCTGCACAAGGCCTGGGCATCTCTCACCTAAGCCTCCTCCCTTCTTCACAGCAATTAAAAGGATGTAAAAATTGGTTTTTCAGAGATCGTTCAAAAGCTTCGAATTTTCGGTAATAAATGTCCAGAAAGGTTAGAAAATTGATAATGCTTGATTTAAAGCCCACCCCTCTATTTTTGCCAAATTAACTGCATAAGCCCATGGGCGTTTAATCCACGATTTACGGTGCATTTAACTGACTTACGTTTTTGTATGGAATAAAAAACAGTACCCTACATCCTGGTAAATTTTGTTCATAGAAAACTGTAGGCTAGCCTAAGTACAATATTATTTTTCGTAGTTTTCGTGCTACACTAAATACTAATCACAAATGTTTTATTTCTGGAAAAGCCATTTCCATTGTGCAAAAATAGAAGGAAAAAAAAGAAATGTAGTACTTCACGAACAAGAACCTGTTGGAGCAATGAATAAATGTCTACGGCTGTAATAGAATCTAAAGGCTCGTTTATGCAATGAGACCTTTTCGCTCACCGAACACTATTTGCTAGTCAACCGTATTTATCTGCAATTAGTTTCCAGTTTCTACTAAATGAACATGGTAATACGCAACGATTTAAATATATTGTAAAGAACAAAGTCCAACAGTAATTTTACACATTGCTACAACATTGTTGTAATTTCACGCTATTGCCAAAATTTCCCTTTCTCATACAAAGAAGAGCTTCTGGCAGTAGTCAGAGAACTGTAGAATTAAGCTATACTTGCAGCATAGCAGAGTTCATATTTCGTATTGTAATTGTGGCGACAACTTAGAATATTAGGCAGGCAAAAACAAAGCGATACCATCATCCCTTTTAGGTTATTTACAAGAGTACGTATATATTTATTTACACAAGACCATACAATCTAAAGAACAAAGTCCAACAGTAATTTTACACATTGCTATACTAGGGCCACTAAGAGAATGACTTGATGTTATCATCGATTGTTTAAGTCGTGACCTCGCTCGCCTGTTTTAGGTGCATGCAAGGTGCACTCTTGGCCATTCATTACCCGTTACCAAGGATGCTTCCATCATATGGTTTGGCAGTGCTACGTATATGATCGGATCGAGGTCGTTCGTGTATTAGCAATGAATTCAATTGGAATGATCGTTTTGAGACGTTGTTATGACTACGTCAACACATAAAATAATTTTATCAGAAAAGAGAGATAATTTGTGGTTCCTCTCATAACATAGTGAAGTGAGAAAATGTTTGTTCCACTATTAGTACTTTTAAAAACGATTTAAAAACAAGGGTCGTTACTGAAAATATAAACGTCGCTCGCGCTAAAAGCATCATTCATCCTCCCCTAATGGTTGCTAGGCAACAACAAGTAACGCAAGCAAGCCATCCAAATTCAGCTGCCCAAAATCCAAACAAACAAAATAATAGTGAAATATTAAATTAAATCCCTTTAATTTTTTTATTAAATAAAGATAAAGTAAAATAAGACAAATGAAGAATAAGATGAACGTAAAAAAAACGTAAACATGAACTCGGACTTTCAAAGTAAGCGATGTGACATTTTTAAATAAGATGAGCTCCAAGTGTCTAAAATAAGCATACTAACTAACACGAAAAAGTGTTGGACTGCGTACGGCAACTGTTAAATCGGCCGTATAGTCGTCTCGTGATTTCGGCAGTGTTCTATTACTTTCGATAACTAAAGCTTGGCGAGTCGAAAAGAGTTTACAATAAATGTACACGTGTTACCTTGAAACATGTGTAAATCCTGGATAAACGGGAAAAACAAATACATTGACAGTGTTAGTTGTCGAACTCTCTCGTTGACCTCTCGTTTGTTTACATACGTAGAACAAAATGGAGCCACAAATCAACGAACTGCATC
>JAHWFP010212242.1:0-24685 GCA_023313725.1 Lithobius niger | reverse complement strand
AATATGGTGACGGTTAACATCGCAATACCCAGAGAATTTGGCTAAGTTCCACCCAAAGAAAACCCCACACCCCGCCGTCACCTGAGACCTGGCATTCGTCGCGGTTTCAGGCTCGGATTGAGTACCTGAAGCCACGACGAATACCGGGTCCAGTGTCAGTGAGGTTTGGGGCTTTTAGTCTTTTCCTGAAAAGTCAAAGTCACAGTTAGGCAAAGGGAAAACATAATTCTGAACAAAGGTTACAAGGTTTATTCGGCGTTGGCTGTACAAAGCTATACAAGTTCAATGAAAATTCAGCCTAAAAATCGAGATCCAGGCGATCTTGATGCAGCTGCCAACAAGTTCGTCCACCGTGCCTTCTTCTCGAGCTTTCGTCCGTGCACACGTTCGTGCGACAAGTTGCGCACCACCAGATGGTCTCGTGCCGTTCCTGTCTGTACTTCCTGCACACCTGGCATCTGCGGCTCCTCGTACTCTTTTCGTGGCGATGACTGGTACCCAAAATGGCTGGAAGTCTTATGAGGCGTGTCTTGCGTACTCGGTTGATGAGTTGGTTGGCCAGCGATCTTCGGTAAGTCAACTGGGAGCGTTTGCCAGCCCTATCGAGGCCGCAGACCATGACCATGTTGAGCCTGGCATTGACGAGAATCTGGTTGAGCTTTTGGAAGAAAAGGTAGCGGTGCCATCTAATCGACCTCCTGCCGACGTAGAACGAGGAGATGAGGTGATTGGCCATGTCCACGCCATTCATGGTCTCCGTGTAAGTCATGGCTGCCGGTGGACAAGTGACTAGGTGTTTCTGGCCCCCGATGAGTCTTCCGACGGTACATTTTCCGGCCAAGGGATCCACGTGGGTGCTGAGTAGAGGGACGGCCTTGGTGTCACACCAGATGCTCAGCAGTAGCCGGCCGCTCTGACGCAGGATACTGTCGCCACGTTCGTGCTCTTTCTTGAATTTGCGCAACTCCTCCGTGAACTCGTATGGCATTCCGGCAGCATTGGCGCGTAGGCTCCCGCATCCGAAGGTTCCTAGCTTGGTGTAGAGGACCTGAAACAGCAGTGCCGAAGTGAAGCGGTTGTCACAGACGATGGTGTAACCCTGGTTGAGGTAGTGGCGCGCGGTGTAGATCGTTGTGTGAGCCATCTTGTTGTTCTCGAGTTTCTTAGCGGGGTCTTGGGCGGGGTCAATGGCCATGTGGCGCTTTTTTCCAATGTGTGCCTCGTCGTTGAGTATGTAACCGTCGAACGGGTCGCAGAGAGTGAAGTGTTCAAAGCCGACCTTGATGGGCTTCTTGGGCTGGTATACCTTGATCTTGGATCTTCCAGTGTATGCAGTCATTGACTCGTCTATGCAGAGAACTGATCCGGGGTTCCTGCACTTGCGGAATGCCTGGTTGATAGCCTCCATCATCGGTCGAACCTTCATTATTGCGTCCATGTCCTCCTTGGCCTTCTGCTCTTCCATGGCTTGCCTGGTCGTGGGCGATGCAGTCTGGGGATCGGCACCAGTGAAAGACGGTTCTTCGGACAGCCGAAAGTTGTTCCAAATTTGATTGAACCTTGTTCTGGTCATGGTCGATCTGATGGAGTGGTTTCCCAGGTCTGGGGACGTGGACCAATACTGCGCCATCTCCGGCAAGTCGTTGTAACCCATGATTATCAGTATTCCGATGAAAGCCAGCAACTCGTCTTTCGTCAATGGTACCCAAGCGGGAGTGGGATGTGGTTTCTTCCGTTTCGGCGATGTTTGGCAGGCTTGCGTGGTTGTCGTTACTGCTGGGTCTTGGCTGGAGTTGGAGTTGGAAGTGGCCTCTGCTTGTTCCCCTGGCTGAGGGAGTTGCGACGATACGACCGTTGAAGGTGTCTCCTTGGCAGCTGGCTCTTGGCTAGAGTTAGCCCCTGCTTCTTCCCTTTGGATTTGCGCTGGCTGGATCGGCGACGTTGACGACGAGGACTCTGACTGGCTCCTGAGTGTCTTGTCCACCTCTGCACACATCTGCTCTAGCACCAACCGTCCTGTGCTCAGATCTTCTGGGGGTTTTGTTCTCGAGTCTTCTGGGGATTGTACTGGTGGAGCGCTTGGCTGAGACTGTTGTTGGCTGAAACGGTGATTGACATATTGGGTTATCCTGGCGTGGCGCATCTCCTGGAGGTAGCAACTTCGAGGAGGCAATAATCGTGTCCTTTTTTGCTCGGGTGGCTTGGGGAACATATTACTTCTGTAGATCTTGTCGTACAGTACGACTCGCCAGCGTCGTTTCATGGCTTCTAGTTTACTCGGTTCCAGTGACGGTGGCGGTGATTGTGGGGGTGGTGGCTCGACTACGTTGGCTGTCGTTGTGGTGGCTCTTTCTTCCTCCTCATCTGACGAAACGATGCAGATATCTCCTCGGATTCCTTACTTCTGAATCTACCTGAAAGACCCCGAGGGAAGGGAATGATTCCTCTTTTGGTTCGTCTCATAAATGGCCGCGCCTGCGATGTTGCGACTTTGGCTTTTGGCTTGGTATTTTGGCTGGACGACGAGACCGCCTCTGCTGGTGTGGGACGTAGTAGGACCGACCAACCGGGCTCATATGTGGGCAACGTCGCTTCTGATGATTGCCTTGGCATGGGAGTAGAGGTTTCTGTTAAGGTTCGAGGTCGTGGTGGGCTTTCTGGCCTTAGCGGTCGTGATGGACTGTCTGGCCTTGCTGCTTCCTCCTCACTGCTAGACGTCGTAAGGCAGGCGTCGGCATCGTCCTCTGACTCGGTTTCTTTTAGTTCGTCATCTAACTCATCCTCATCTGATTCTTGGCTGCTGCCTTCATAGTAGTCCTCATTTTCCTCGCAGTAATATGGGTAGTCTGATTCGTCCTCCTCCTCCTCGGCGACATCTGTTTCTGGCATTGGCGGCTGTGCTTGGCTTGACCCGGCTTCTTCCATGTGGACGTCTGGTTGTGGTAATTCCAGCTGTGGTTCAGTCGGAATTCCAGTGAGTGGCAAAAACTGGCAGTAAGTGATGTGGGGTGGTGATGGACGTGGCTCCCCTTGAGTCGAAGTCCCTGCATTGCCTTTTGGTCCTGGTGTGTTGGCTGACGTGACGTTCCGTGTGCTGCGTCTGGCATTGCTGGCCCTGTCGTCCATGAATTGGTTGGTCCTCCTTATGATGAAATCTGCAGTCTCCCCGAATAATTCCATGAAAAAATCCAACTCCTTGCTCTTCTTGTTGCATTTGCCAATGTAGCCCATTGGAGGTCCGGAGAAACCTTTCTTGTCCTGGTACTCGCTCAGCTCTTCCGTCCAAACCCGATGAAGTTGCCTCCGATTCTTGCCGGCCCTAGACTTCTCTACTACGGCGTAGCTGGGAAAGTCGTCCATCGGCACCTCTGCAGCCATCATCCTGTTTGCCCGCTTCTGGTCGAAGAAATGATTCACATGCGGCGGGTAGGCCATTATATACGGCCACGCGTGACCACTGCACATCGCTTCTGCTCAAATGTATGCAAGATCGAGAAGTAGTTGCCACATGACGCAACGTTGTGCAATATTGTGCAACACCCGCGGAACCCGCATCTGGGTGCGGGATAGCAGGATGTGATTGCACCACGCGGAAACAGCAACCGGTCGTGAAGGGCAATTGGCCTCAGATTGCCAGACACTGCAAGGGATCATCAATTGTGTGGCTTTCGATAAAGCCGCGTGCCGTTGTTGCGAACATGGTGTTTGGCATCGGAAATTAGGGGGCACGGCGGACAAGCCCACGCCTTGCTGCCCGACATGCGGGTTCGAGACCAAAAAAACAAAAAAGGCCTGTAACAACATGAGAAAGGAGTGGCAGGGTGGTTGTGGGATGTAGAATGGAATTTCCAAGGGAAAAGCTGATCAATGGACATGTTACATGGATCCCAGTTTGCTAGATGTTCCCGAGACAGTGTTGCCGAATGGTTAACGCGGAAACTCACCACCGAATAGCCCTTTCAAATAACTTCTCCTAAAAAATTTTTAAGAGAAGTTGTCTGAAGGGGCTATTCGTCGTTGAGTTTCTGTGGTATGAACGGTGATGGGGCACTTCGGAATCGAGTTACAATCATTAAGCACGAGCACTGAACCCGTCACGAAAATTGGATTTAACAGTACTGTCTTTATGGAAATATTGTTGCATGCACAGTCACCTTGTTAAGTTTCTGAATTAAAGGACGTCAGCTCGATTTGTAGTTTGTTCCAGCCATGACTCGAACAATATGTGGTTGCTATAAGCAGGATAACTAACGTTAGAGTTCTGGCAACAATAACCCGTAGCTGCGCCACTTGTTGATTGTTGGCAGAACTCACTTGATGCAGTTTGTTATCCGATGCATATTTTATGGATAGCCCTTCTTGGTTGACGTTGTAAAACTAAACAAATTACGTTATCAAAGCAGTGTTTCCGCCCACGTTCTTATTGATTGTTCACTGTTGCCACCTAATTCATTTAGTCATTGTAACAACAGGGTTTAACTCCGAAGTATTCCATCAGTAACAAGAGACCTTTTGAATTGAATTTTTTTAATCACCCAATGACGTTGCAATACTACGTTCGTTTGAAATAGAACCCACTAGTTGGACGTCTGTCTACAATTCAATAGTGGGTTCTAAACAAAGGAAAGGTCCACGAAACATTGTTTAGAATACATGCAATGAACTACACTGCAGTGGGTCAGTAATAGTCATTGTCCTCTTATTGAAACAATTAATCTTAAACTTTTCAGAAGGGATTGAGTAAACCACTAAACACTCCTGGGTGCAGCCCAAGGGTGAATTGTTGATTCGTGACAACTTCTAAAACAGCGCTTCAAGGTTTATTGGTGTAAAAAAAGGTTGGTAAATGGCTTGTAACCATACACTGTCCTGTTCTTTCAGCTAGCTTTTGTTTGGAAAGGATAGGTCATGTCGGAAGAAAGGTGCCTGCTAGTCCTTGATTTGGGAACACAGATCTGCGAATTGATAGTGACAGTGAATTAAATTTTCAAGCAGAATCACCAGAACACATTTCCAGCGAAGCTGTAGTTACTTTACGAGGTTCTCCAAGTAACATACATTTTGCTGTCGTTGGACTGGACGAACTTACTTTCTTCCAAAACTAATCAATGAATAGGTACATGATGTAACAGGCAGTACGGATAATAATATTGTCCAAATCAACAGTGTGTTTGCAAAACTATCTGATGTGTAAAATATTGGTAATGAAGTGAAAACTGAATCTACAAAAATATTGCAGTTACTTGGTTAAAAAAGTGCAGAACATATTTTAAAGCATACTAAACATAGTAACCTATGCAGTCACGCTAGCTTAGACATACTCACTCATTTTTTTGGTTTAAGTTTTCAGTTGGCTATTCGTCAATAAATTCGTCTCTTTTGCGTTCATCTCCCTCTCAATGATTCATCACCATAACTGACAATTAGATTTTTAGTAAATTTAACACTGACGTTTAGTCAAGTAGCAACAGTACGGTGTACACATGCACCTTCTTCTAAAGAAAAAATTGTAAAAAAAAGTCTTGAATGCAGCAGAAAGACGACATGTAAAGTAAACACTACAACAGCATTACACCTACAGTCTTACAGGAAAAAGTTTGGTCGTGTTCGTCTTATTTTGACATTGGTTATAAACCTTATATTAAGTTTTCAACGAGTTTGTTTTGATTTCTAATGTTAAAGTCTCCACTAATCTTCAGTCCATTTCTTTACGACCTTCGACAGAGTAACGACTAGTGCAAGCGAAGTTTACTCAGAAAAAAATGTGGACAGCGTTTACATGTCGTCAATTACTAGCCTCACAACAAGTTACTTTTGAAACAATAAAGCAGATATGAGCTCCTATCACATTAATTTAGCATTTCGACCTAGTCATGCTGATTTTATTACAATTTTATAATTATAAAATAAAATAAGATAAAATAAAGTACTTGATATAGCATTTAACATATGATTTACTGACGCTATAAAGATAATTCTCTCTTGTAGATTACAGGGTGTTTTAAGTTCAGTCAATTCTATTAATCACTAATATCAACACCTCTACCAAGTGTAACTATACAATAGCCGCTGTACATGCATATGTACGAGCGAGAATATGCGTGCTTATCCCGTACATTTGTTTACATTAATCCAGGACTAGTAGGATGAAGTCCCACATATATTTCCAATATCTAATAGTGTTTAGTGTTTGACGTTTGTAACACAAAATTAAGGGCAACCTTTACACATCAAAACAACCCATTCACCTGTGAAAATTAGCTGTGACTATGGTCCCTCAGTCAATGGAGCCAAAGTATCACCGAAATGCTTTGTTCAGTAGAAGTACGATTTTGTACTTTATTAAATAGCGATAATTTAAAACAATCCCAAACTGCTCCTTCTGCGTAACGATTTCAATCTGTAATGATAAGTTTTGAGGTTCTTTGGTTGTAAGACCAGGCAATCAAAAAAGTGCGAATCAAAGACATTCTTCCTTGGTTACAATTAGTCGAAAACCAGCTTGCTGGATTTGGTTTTAATCAGTTTAATGACAACGACATTATTAAAGGTTACAAATAAAAGGAAGTTTAAATAAGAGATGTCTGCTGTAAAAGGAGATATAATAATAATAATAATAATATAGAGACGATGCACGAATCATCCACCCACCCAAATCCCCAGGCGACAGATGTAAAGTGGAAGAAGTACCACCATTATGACAGTTGTTCTTTGCCGCATGAGGGAGGAAACCGGAGTACCCAGAGGAAACCCTCGTGCAAGGGCGGGAAACAACTGAAGAAAAACCCGTACATATACACTTCCCATCGCAAGGATCGAATCTGGGTCTTTACGGAGCCAGAGATGTACACCTGGGACCAGGATGCCTATCGAATCTGACACCTCAGTGCTCGCAGCTACCCGTGCACCGTGTATATGAATAACAAAAAATGATGGAATCCATCCTGCATCCTCAGCAGAACCGCCATTTAAGGATCTTCATTGAGTGAGTTTTCTTCATTTCTCCATATCTTAGTACGCCTTTGGTACAAGATGTTTCAATCTGCATCTTCCAGAGCAACATTTTCAGTCAACAAAAAATCAATCAATCTCGATGTACAACAATGACACATCTTGCATTTCCATAGCCACCATTTTAATTCCCTAATTAGAACCAGGATCCTTTCATTTGCCATTCCTGACAAAGACTCAACTGATGTAACTCCTGATTACTTTCGGCTACAATTACAGGAATTTATCCACAATTTCCCTTTTGCCCAAATTTTAGTAACATAACGTCCCCAACCTTCACAATAACTCATCTACAGTACATCCAATAGGCAATGATCAGCTAGTCTTTCTTGTTCAGGTGGTCCATAAATAACTAGTGCAATAAGTTTATGATTGAACCATACAAATTCAGCACACGGAAAGTCGGCTTTGTCTCCGTTATTGCCTACACATCATCGACTGCAACCACTACTTTCAATCGCGTCAATGGCATCATGTAATAATCTCTCTCTAAAGTGTCGACAACGTAAAATTCAATCAATCTCATATACAACAAGAACATATCTTCCATTTTTACGGCAACCATTGTAAATCCTAAAATATTAGAACTAGGATTGTCATCTTTCATTTTCCTAATTACTGATCATGCTCTAAGTGATTTAAGGCAAAGGTATTTCAACTACGTTTACTAGAATTCTTGTCCTCAATTTACATTATCCCAAATGTAAGCAACAAAAAGTCCTTAAACCTTCACAATGCTTCACACTCAACCTGTCAGATACGATTAGTTGAACTTCTTGTGTACTTGGGTGAACATTGTTACTTCCGTCTCATTAATATCCTGTACCATTAAATAACTGATCAAAGAAATGCTGGGTCTGTTATTACTATCGTTTACTCACAATCAATACACTACAACTGATAGTATCCAAGCCATTACATAAGAATCACACTCCATTCACCGCAAGAGGTATGCACAGATGAAATTTACCTAGGTAAATACGTAAATTTACCGTGGCAACAGAAAATGTAAATTCGGCAATTTTAGGTAGTGTTGCTAAAACCCAACTTTTAAGTAGTAAAATTTGTAGTTTTAGATGAATATTAGTGGGTGGGTCCATATTGTAATACCCATCAGTTTTGATGGGAAAACAGCTAGTGAAATAATATTGATAATCACCGTTATTTATTAAACCAAATAATAGCACATAATAAAAGAATGCATGAAACTGCAGGTCTAAATCTGGTACTTTGCTTATATCTTCAGTATTAGATACTGAATTTTCAGTACATTATCGCCATGCAAGCATCAATGAAGTTCTTTTCCCTGGTTTGAATGTGGCAAGTTACAATTACGCACCCATTATAAGAATAGAGTTACCAACATGGAGATAAAAATCAATGCTTGCATGGTAATGATGATTCTAAATTTCAATTCCCACTACTGGACATTTACAACATTAGTTTAGAATAATACAAATACATAAATACATAATGCAGAAATTCTTACATATGCTCATAAATGTTTGTAACTGATTTATTAATAAACTGATAGGTTAGATCTTGCGAGACACTTTGATCAAATATCCCCCTGCAGCGGATAATTACTGATCTTTGGGGGGCATTTAAATGTTTGCTCACATATATTGTTCGTGCTCTTGTGTTGGCTTACCTCATTTTCTTTAATATCCAGTACATTACATTAAACAATACGATACAAAATCTATTTTATTTAACTTTAAGCTCTTTGAACACCTTTCTTTGAAGTTGATTAGCTCTAAACCTAAGGAGACGTGATGTCAACAGACACCTTCTTTGCATATGTTCATATTTGAATGTATACAAGTTGCTCCCAACATGAAAAAAGTTCTTCCTCATTAATATTAATTTACAAAAATGGTAAATTAATATTAATGAGGAAGAGCTTTTTCACGTTGGGAGTAACAACATGAAAAATGGTAAAGCTGGGTCTTCTGTTTTCATGGAAGAATGGCACATGCTGTTTCTGAAATCAATTTACGAATTCATGAATTTATATTTTACAACCAACACTGTCACGAAACCGGACTTGCAGCGGATCATTACAGTTCTGTTTGCAGCCAGATATTTTTGTGCCAACAGCTAAGTGCAACGGAAACTGCATGGTAAGTATATTGTTTTATTTATTGAAAATGCTTTATTCGAATGCATACAATTTAGTGAAGTAACAACCTTGTGATTTGTTATTTGTTTTATATAAGGACTGTTATTTTCTGAAGCAAACATTGAAAAGATGGACACATTTCCACTAATTCTACAAGCATTTCGTTACAAATTATTTGAGTAAGCTTTAATATAGCAATTATTCGTCCAAGAAGTGTTATTTTGGTATCATCAGCGAAATTCCAAAAGTCACGACAAAAGCGACTGTGGTTTTTTTAGATATTAGTTTCATATGTAAATGACTATATAGAAAAACTAATCACTAAATACCGAAGCACTACTATCAAAGAAGTAACACAAAAACACCAATGCACCCACCCTCAAACAACGGTCCTTTTCAGGGACACCATTTCCCACGAACGAGACTAAATTCCGGTCAAGCCCAATTGTTCTGAATAAAGTGCGAATTTTTCTCTTGCAGATAAAGAATTCATGGGGGAAAGCCTGCTTGCATCCAGGGGCGCTCGGTCAGACGGTGCCCGCCACCAACTTTGACGAGGTCAACACTGGTAATGCTAAAATTACCAGGTTAAGTTGTTTTGGCAATAAAGAAAGAACATTTTGCCGGCCTTCAGCCTGGCCGGCTAAAAATGGTTTCTTTTTGCCTAAAACATACTTAACCTTACTCCCGCCTTGCCTTCCCTCTCGAGTTACCGCCTGACACATTGAGAGTAAAATGAATGCCGATAGCGTGCGCGCTGTCGCTTTTATTGGGAGGACCGCACCGCGCATGCGCAGTAGGATATGCAAGCAGGCGTCTACAAACCGGAAGAAACCTCCAGGGGAACATCACATTCGAGGAATGTAATGCTAAAATTACCAGATTAAGTATGTTTTAGGCATAAAGAAACAATTTTTAGCAGGTCAGGCTGGGAGCCGGCAAAATGTTCTTTTTATGCAACAATGCCCATCAGCAAACGCCAGACAGAAAGCGTAAGCAAATGCTAACAATGCTGGTGAGCCAACAATTTACCCGCGCGTGAAGAGGAAGCATTATCCTTATTACGAATCGATTTATATGATTTCGTGTCATTCTCCCGTGTTAAAGCTAAAGTGTCCGTTGCCCATTTGTCTTGCCATCCTGTATTACAAATACGGACAAAGCCGCTGAAAGATAGCTGTGGACAAACCATTTTCCAAGAGAAAGACTTGCTCTGAATGAGCGAGCGAAGCGAGCGGAATTCAGTGCATTTGCAACGAGTACAGACAACCAGCTTGGTATGTCAAAGTATCACGAATTAGAAAACAAAAACGAGCTCGTTTGATGTTTAAGGTAAGGTTTAACTGATCTGAAGTGAAAACCGCAAAGTAACACAAATAAACTTTCCTGTAAGGTTTCACATACCACAGTGTTCCTGTACTGTTTAGTCCATGTGAAACCTTACTGGTGTGTTCAACCATTAGACACGTAAATAAAATCAAAACCATATCCCAACTTTACAAATTGTTGTAAGAATAATATAATACATAATATAGGCTACACACTCGCCTACTTTCGGGGCTAAATTTTTCATCATTATTCTAGTCCGGCCGTCTCCTTTCCGTTCATCCTGTTGGTACACACCCGTTTTTAAGATTTCATATTCAAGACGTCGGGACTGGTATTTTATTTTTATTTTCAACATTTCCAGGATGTCAAGGAGTCGCACGAACCCTGAATTAGTTAATCTGTAGGTCTGTACTAAGCACACTAAAAGTATGGTTTTTACGATTTTTCAGCGATGTCCTTCAGCCATGTGCAATGAACCAATCATATCGTGTTCTAAAGTAAAAACTGTAAAAACATGTGAATACATCAGTATGGTTTCACGTGGACTAAACAGTACAGGAACACTGTAGTATGTGAAACCTTATAGGAAAGTTTCTTTGTTTTACTTTGCGGTTTTGACTTCGGATCAATATTAACTTGAATTCGGTAAAACAATTGGTAAGACACTGCTTTTTAATACGTGAATTTTTTTATTGGGGGGTTGAGGGTAGGGGGGGGGGAGATGGGGCTTAATGGCGCGTCGACAGCTTGTTCATTAGCGCCAACCTCAGTCACAGTGCAGTGGTCCGGGTTGCCACTGCACCACACATTACAGAGATATTATTCAAACCCCTAATCTAAATCTTGTCATACATCTGTACCTCCTGCAAAAATTGAAAAACACCGGACAGGAGGACAGACTTATCGCCCAATTGACGCACAATGTCATGCGGAAGATGGAAACGACGACGAAAACCATCAAGATGGCAACAATCAACAAGGAAGTGCCGGACCGTAAGTGGCCGCCGACACCAATAACATTCAAAAGGAAACAGTGAGTAAGTCGAGTGTGACCAATGCGCAAACGGGCCAACACCACCTCCTCACGGCGACTGCGGCGACACGCCGAGTGCCATTCCTCAACAGTGCCTTTAATAGCTCGCAATTTATTGCCGTCCTGTCCATCCCACGAGGCTTGCCAAAAAGCGTGTAACCTTAGACGCAGAGTTGGAAAAGCGTCCGAGGGAACAAGGCTGAGATCCCTTCCGAGAAGGCCAGAAAGGGCCCCTTTTGCTGCAGAATCCGCTTGCTCATTTCCACCTATCCCAACATGGCCCGGGATCCAGCAGAAAAGCATGGTTTTCCGCTGGCCAGGCAAGCGGGAAAGCAAAGCTTGGACACGTTGTGTCAAGGGGTTCCGAGGATTGTAAGTCGCCAAGGACTCCAGGTCAGCTCATGGAAGAGCTGTTGAGGGGAGGGGACGTGCTCTGTTCCTCCCCCATAGCGCATCTGGGGGAAGGTGCAAGTGGGCACATTATTTTGTTCCCCCAAAATAAATAAAAATAACATTGTATGAGCGTGAAAATCTTCCAAAAAAGAACTTTCCAGAAGCCAGAAAAGGTGTTGAAATACGTAAAAACGTTAAAGCTTCCGGGGTGCTGGGGGAACTTACAGCGCTCCCCAGGCCCAGCTCTGGTTGCGAGGGGATGTAAACGACCCTTCCTTCCTTCCTTGGCAAATAAGCGACAGTTCCGGTACTTTACTAATTAGAAATTAAGCACTGGCTGCAATACTTTGGAAGTTGTCTCCCTCCATCCCACAAAGCAGGACAAGTTCAATCCTCTCTTCAATAGTGTACTTTGGTGGCATGTTTCGCAGGCCTACACGTTCCAACTTAACATTCAACTTCTACGTTCAAAGAAGGTGGATACGACGGAATTGTAATACTACACGTACGACCTGACAACACATAGTTTGTCACAACACAATTACAAAACGTCCCCGTCAAATGCAGATAGAGATCCGTACAAGTAATTGAAGGGATGCACATAGCAAGCATTTATTAGATTGAACAAAGGTTTTTATTTTATGTACATTTTATAGGCCTTCATTTACAGGCCAATTTTTCAGTACTTTATGAATCACCCTGTATAATACCGTAGTTTACCTTTCCCTTCAAGGATGGCCTTGAAAATTCATGCTTGGTAGACCTGGTGACACGCAGTAATTGCCCTTTGTATTATACATTCATGAAGCTATAATGCACCATTGTAACGAAGAGCTGTAACCTGAAGTATCGCCCTTTACATTGGAAGCATCCGCCTATAATGACTTCATTAGTCAATATGCATACAGCAAGCCAACACTGACTACAGTACTGTTGTTCACCAATATTTGTCTGATATCACCCCTCACATCATTTTGTTGTTGATAGCTTTCCTAACTCAATTACCACAGTTAAAGTTCCTCGGTTGTATCACAGCTGCGTTGGACAAGTTACACACAGATTGTGAAAAGGAACGCATGTCAATCTACCTAATATGTAGTAACAAGTTTAGTATCTGCACAAGACATTGAATACAAGCTAAAGTTTAATATCGAGGAACTCTTACAACAGTTAGATGAATTCACAAAAGTGGGTCTGGTTGGGTTATCATTAATATCGAACGGTTTGATTTACATGTAGGACGGTATTTCACACTCACTGGAGGATATGGTGGAGCTGTGTTAGGTAGATTATTGATCTCTTAACAAGCTGTTATTAGATCAATTATTGATCTCATAACATGCTGTTATTAATGTACAGTGTCAAGATAACAACTTTGTTTTGTATTCGGTCCTTGCCGCTCTAAACATCCGACTAATGAAAATCCTGCTGAAGTAAGTGACTATACTGCCTACATCAATGATTTAAATACAGCTGGGATTTCCTTCCCAACTCCTATTAACGAGATCGGCAGGTTCGAATCACAAAATAACCTGTCTATATTCATATACAGTTATGAGGATAACAATGTATTTCCCTTGTGTATTAGCAAACGGGATAATTGTCCCAAGGTAAAGCTACCCCTCTTAGTAAATAAATATTACTGCCTGATTCATCAGTTCAATAGATTAGGTGGTTCTAACCACCATAGAATCATCTCTTCTTATTCCATGTGTTAATTGCATACCAAGCAATTGTTAGCAGATCATTTATTATTACGTAGGACCATGAAGCCACAGTGTGTTGAGATGCCTACAAATGCTATTATGAAATTTACCGAGTATGATCGTCAACTTCCTCACCCCTTTGAATGCATGCTGATTTTTAATTTGTTTTGGCTTGTTTGCACAGTTGCAAACCCGATCAATCTTGGTCGTTCATGCATATAACACATTTACACATACCCTTGGGTATTCCTATGTACTGATTAGCCATGATGGTAACGTATATGCTAAGTATTTTTATCAATAAGGTGAAAATTGCGTAACTGACCTCTTCGATAATCTGTTGTTGGTTTGGAAGTATGTAAACAGCTTCCAACGTCTTCTCAAACCTATGTTAATATCTGATGATGTACTAAATGATTGTGCAGTGGCTACACATATTCACATTTTGACAAACAGTTCCATTCAACCAATCTTAAGGCTAGAGATTGCTGCCATATTACTGGTAACTATCGAGGTGCAGAACACAATAAATGAAATTTATTTTATAAGTACAAGAATTTCCTTCCTATATTCTCACATAACTTATAGTTTATGGCGTACTTCTTACCAAAGTTCGGTAAATCCAACATGATAAGGAAAATATACATTAGTACTACAGAATAATGAATGTTTCATTGTTTGTGGATTGGCAACAAATTTCAATTTCTAGATTATTATCAGAGTTTATTATTGTCTATGAGTACATTGTTGATACAATAAACTGTTTACCTGTTCTCGGCGAAGTATTCCATGCTTCATACCATCTCCCAATACATAAAGCTATATATCCATACGAATATGTAGTTTTGAACAGCTTAATGAAGTAAAGAGGCACTTTATTCTGAATTGACCTGTGAGGACACCTCATACAGTTATGCTCTCATTTTATGGGATTAAACAGGTTGTAAGTCTTTGGGTGATTATGATGATTTGTATGTCATGATCAATACCTGTTTATTAGCTGACTTGAGAATTTTGAAAAATTTGTTTGGTACAATTTAATTAGATCCATGTCATTTCTTTACCCTCCCTGGTTTGTCATGCAATTCAGTATTACGTACGACTTTTGAAAGATTACGGTTATTGACAGTGAAAGTTCAATCAGAGGAGGTGTGTCTCGTATTTCAAAACATCGTGCTAAGGCAAACAACTCACTTTTAGTTGACTACGACCCAAAGGTTGAGACCAATCTATGTTGTATATTTGGTTGAGAATAACGTGTATTGAGTTTTGTTTCTGTATGCCTGGACCAACTTCTGATTTCTGTTGGTTAACACCTACTGGATCCCGTGATGGCTACACTGTTATCACTAACATTTGATTCCAGAACTGGGTCTCTACTCATGGTTGACTTGGAATATTCCGATTTGTAATGATGTTAATCATTCTGGCTATCCCTTTTAGCTTCTGAAAATATAACGACCACCAACAACATGCTATCTCCTTTTAACAAGATACTTGAGCGATTAATGCAATACTAGCGCTGAGTGTTGCAGATTGGCCCAGCATCTCATGAAGAGGGACAGGTATATTGGCTACTATCGGTATCTTGTGTTTTATGTTCAACAAGGCCTTGTGGTAACATAGGTTCATAAAGCTATTCGATTTACTGAAAAGGCTTGGTTAAAACTGTACATAGATTAAAACACATCTAAACATGTTGATGCTACTACCGATTTTGAATGAACTACGTACAAATACATGAATAATATTACAATAAAAATTAATTTGTGGTTGTGTTGACATCAAAAATGGAATGCTCCTGGTAACATTGAAGTAACCACAAGTTCATAAACGCAACAAGATTTTAATTTTCGGCAGAGCTTTTGCTGTCTAGGTCACAATAAAAAAGTATGACACAATTTAAAATGGACACAATTTAAAATGCTATTAACAGCACATTACCAAGATGTGCTTACCAAGCTGGTGGATCGTGTGTCCGTTTGTTTGCTGTAAATGGCATTTTAAATTGTGTTTTTTCATCCTTTTTACTGTGACCAAGACAGCAATAGCTCTGCCGAAAATTAAAACCTTGTTGTGATTATGAACTTGTGGCTACTTAAGTGCTACCAGGAGCATTCCATTTTTGATGAATAATATTATTTTCGGCAAGACCATTGAAAACCTAAGGACACAAGTGGACATCAAGCTGACAACAAATTAATCACTGTTTCTTAAGCTTAAGAAATGGCCTACTGTTGAATATTTTGACATTCCTTCTCCTAATTTAGCCATGTCAAACAACAAAAGACGAAAATTGTGTTAAATCGTCCTATTTGTTTTTGGTTGTGAAACAATCGAAATTTTGTATGTACCAGTTTCATTATAATCATATGAAAAGCAAGTACGGTACAAACATCAACCTTCTAACATCCGATACTGATTTCTTTCTCCATCAGGTTTTTACTCCTAACCTGTATTCTTGACATGCTGAATGACATTACCCTTTATGACACCAGAAACTATCTAGTTGAACACTTTTTGTACAACGATTGTAATAAGAAGAAACTCGGTGTTTTGAAGGATGAATGTCCTGATTTGGCTATCGACAGTTTTGTAGAGTTAAAGTCAAATAATTTGTACGCTCTGACAGTTGGAAATAAGTGGTAAAAGGTAACTCTGTTACAAATATTATTACCCCGATGATTACAATTCCTGTTTAAACGACCATGCTTACTTTAGTTTCGAACAAACTGCTATTAGGAGCTTCAGACATACTACCCAGAATAAACTGTCTTTAAATACACAGGACCGAAAACGATATGTATTACCTTGTGGGTTCTGGACTTGGCCTGTGGGTAGTATTCCATAACAGACAGTGCTGTTTATGATACTATTGTTGAATGAATTGTGTTGCCTTTCACAATGTACATAAATCCGTTTTTACTCTAACCCTTTCATACCTGAACAATATCCCATTTCCTAAGTAAATAAAAATCTTTCATACTCAATTCTTTGTTTCTTTAATTACAACTCTATCATCTTTGTATTTTTTCTCGTTAACTCTGTACACCCCATTGCTACATGTGCTGCCATCTATTGTTGGTCTTCATCTATGTGACCCATAGGTGTTTTACACTGTCGGTTATGTTTCCAGATGTATGTCATTTGAGCAGTGGTTGAACCTGTTTTAGGACCATACGTGTTTTTGAGAGACTACTATTTACTGTCGACCATCTTTCTAGATGTGACGTTACAAATGTGACGTCGTCTGTCGACTGTGTTTTTTGGGGTAGCTGTTTTACTGTCATTCATCTTTTTGTGACATCACATCCTAGGCCATTACTGACTTTAACGTTACCCCATGATTTGCTTTACTGTCAGCCATCTTTCTAGGCGTGTCCTCTTTTGCAGATTGGAAGTAGGCGCTGTGTTAGAACCGTACGTGTTTTTGGTGGATTAGCTGTGTTACTATCGCAATCTTTCTGTGACGTCACAACTTCACAGGAAGTAACGTTTTACAAATTAGATCTTGCCTCTATTTGAAAAATAGGAACAAGATTAAAAAAAAAACCAGCAATGTTTTATTGTAGGTTTATTTGTTTTGTGTGTTAACTTTTATGCTCTCTGTGTAATTTGCTAACCCATCCCTTCACTTTGTACTATAATTTAGATTACTTTTCAATCTGCGAAAGTCCTGACAGATGCCAGAAATTCTGCGGTGATGTGGTATAGAGTGATAGTTCGTGTACTAGCGCACGTTAAAGAGGTACGGCTTTTTACACTGAATTAAGGAACATAATACATGTTGTGCTGTTCATGGTACGAGTGACGCAACTCTTGTAATACAGTTGACCTGAATTTAATTACCACTAATTATTTTCTGATGCATCATTGGCAGTCGCAGTAGAAAATAATACATAAGGTGCCTGATAGTAATATTTTATGAAATTCCACATAGTGGGTTTTCCCTAAACAAACATAACACCAAGAAAAACAAACGTAGTAACTTTAAACTTAAAAGTAAATGTATGGCATTACTTAAACATGCAAAATATAACAGTACCCGAACCCTGAAATGCTAGAATCCAAAATCCATTCAGAGTCAACCCTGAAAAGATGCAAGAATCCTCAATTTAAGTGAATGATTGCAATGATGGCATTGAACAGACCAGCAGAGATATTTTAACATAGTATATCACCAAGAGTATGTACAGAACTATGACTGTACCACGTCATACTTTAAATCATAGTCAGTACAATGAAAATAAAAATGTCTTTTTACCTCTATAAACCAAAGGATTTCCTAATGTAGCAATGATCACATAAAAGTCAGGAATTAAAAAACTAAATATTGACTTTTATGGGATTATAGCTAGACGAATAAAACCCCTTGTCTTATAGATCTGAGATTATTTTTATATTTCTCGTAAGATGGGTGCCATTTTGTAATGCAAAATTGGCTGAGTCAGGCACTTTTTTCGCATCATATGCTAGGAATGTAGTACAACACTCCTGTTGCCTAATAGAGTTGTTTATAAACTCCTGGTATCACTATTAATCCCAAGCAAAATTTAATAAGAGTTGAAATGTAGAAAATGCTTTTACACTAGTCTCAGTGTAATTTTGCTTTGGTACTAGTCTCAGTTTTAGGTCTTTAAAGCATTTCCTCCTAGAATTACGTCATGAACTCTCCTACTGTGATCCTACTTTCTTGAAACTAGTGTCCAAAGACTACACCTGATCACTAAACTGAAGGCGCTTACACAGGAAAGCTTGAATAGATTAAAAGATATTTGTTAGTCTCGTCCTTGTTTTTATTTCACTGATATTTGCTCCACAATTATGAAGCAATTACTACATCTGATCAATGTCATGGAAAGTATCATGTTACATCCAAGAAGTTGGTGTAGTCCTAAACGTGGTACACATAGCCACAACAGAGAAAGCACTAGCTTCAACAGACATGGTCCACGTTTAGAGTTGCAGAATGCTGGCAACGAATTACAACAAAAATAAATAGCTAGAGCATTATTATAAAAATATAGTGGTTCCCACCAATTTCTTACACGATGTAAGTGCCGGAAATTTTAATTTAAACGTACCATTACATTCAAACATTTATGCACTTCTTTCCCCTGGTTCGAATAAGGCAGGTGGATACGTAACAACAGAAAACACCGTGTCGTCCAGGGAAAGTTTTGCTTTAATGCTTACATGGTAATGATGGGCTAAAATTTCAATGTGCAGTAATATACCCATACACGGAGTGTGTGTATCATTCAAAATAATTACTGTCAGTTGTTTGGAATTTGAAATTAAAAATATATTGCGTGCAAATTTAAGACAGGCGTAACTAGGTAACTGCTAAAATTATCACGCGTGTGGGGTATTAGAAATTGGAGGAAAAACTACCCAATATGTGGGATTCCAAGTGATAAAAAAGAATCCAAGGTCTTTGGAAATTTTGGTCATAAATATTAAATCTGAATAATTATGTATTCAAAATGTACCGTTTGTCTTGAGTAATTATGGAAGAGACATAAGACAGATACGTTGTTATTTCAGCTTTATATCCACCTTGCTAATAAATGCAGCCTGCGCTTCCATTCAGATTTTAAACTAATTTAGAAACAATAGCTTCCGTTCATATTAACAGGGTTAGAAATTATAGAATTTTGTCAAATTGCTGTCACCGTCACTTGTCAATCATTAGGGTGATTTTTGTTAGTGGGATAGAATACTACATTTGCTGAAACTACAGCTTCTATCTAGACTTATGTGTTAAAGGAGAATCAGAATTCTACGATGGCAATAAGTAGCTTCTAACACTACCATTGGTCTGCTTGTTGTACCAAGGAATCCTAAGAGATTCCAATTTGCCCTTTTGTAACTGGAAGGGGGCATATTCTTACGGGAGAAAAACGCATGCAGGAACTGTTTCGCACTGTTCTCTTCTCCGGAGTGTGGCAGTCTTCAGGCTCAGATAGCTACTGCCTTATACAGCTACCGCTTTAATGGCTAGACCCGGTTAGATTGCTACCACATTGCCCTCATAGAATTCAGATTGTCCTCTAACAGAGGAGACTGTTAGTAATAACTAGCTGATCCTAGCGTAACAAGTAGCGGTCTAGTTGTTGTTGCTTTTGTTGTTGTACTGGCATTTGTTTATGCTGGGAGCTCAGGAGTAATCTTTCGTTTGTAACTGACTTCTCACTAATCGACATTACCCTTCATATTACCGGCTGATCATCCTTTATTGCTGCCGTGCAATAAATTAACATACATGCCTGTCGCATTAATATACTACTTTAGGATTGGTCGTCACAATAACTGCTTTTTCCTGTGGTTCAGTACAAGCAAAATAGTCCATTGCCTATGGTTCGGTGCAAGCAAAATATTTTTAGATACTGTATAATGTATATACAGGGTGAGGTAAAAGTCTGGTCACACGCAAATAACTGCCGTTATAATGGTTCTATGTTAATTCTGAACACATATTTGTAATGTAAGTCAGCTATGGCGAAGTCAATGAAGATATTTTCAATGACCTTGAAAACAGCATTCAAGGTCATCTGCATTCAATTTTCCAAACAGTGCAAGTTACAGCACAAAAGTTGTACGCACTCATCAAACATGACAAACTGCGAAAACAGATTGAAATTTGGATCATAATTGAAATAGTTACGAGGAAAACAAAATAGCGACAAAGCCTTCCCTGAACGTTTTAACTGCCATGCAGTGAAGCTTAGGAGCTGCCTCTACAAGCGAGTGGACATAGGTGATCAGAGTCTTTCCTGCATTAATCAATGCTAGTGAACGAGTGCAGTTTATGATGCAATAGAAGAAAACAACGTATGATATGGATTAGGCCTACAGTATTGAGCCCTCATTCACAACACAGAAAGACACATTCGGTATGTGATTATTTTCTTATTTTAATTTATTATTTTTTTCCGATGCTAATGCCCTTTGATTGATGTCAAGCCCGGTCGCAGCAATCGCCAAAACGCATCGTTGTTACGTTACGAATGCACACACTTCATTTCCTAAGGCGGAAAAACATGTTTTCCGGAGGGGAAGGGGGTCAGAAAATTACACTCGGCTTCACGGCTCCTGCTACCAGCAAACGTACGACCACTTTATTTTTCTTATTTTGTGAAACGTATGGCGCCTTAAAAAAAACGTTTGACGAAAACGGCGAATAAATCGAATTTTTTCGAACATCTTTCGCCTCGTTCTTTGGGGCACTATCATTCATGTCCCTCTCAGTGCCCCACCTCCCCCCACCAGTTATTTACGCCAATGGTTTTCAACCTATGGATCGCTACCCCAAATGGGGTCGCGGGCGTTCAGTCGGGGGTCGCGATACAGAAAAAAAATTATTTAACTTTTTTTTAATCTTTTAATCTTAAAATCTTTCTTCCCCTGAAATTTAACCATTTATAAAATTAATTAATTCTAAAGTACTTTCATCTCTTCTAAAATCTAATTCTAATTATAATCTCTCCATTCTAACAACTAATTTTTCTAATCTAACTTTGTGGGTGTGACTTTGTACCGGGGAATTCCCTATATATGAGTGTTAGCGCGCTCAACTCAGGTTTAGTCGTACACACGCGGCGCATGTAAATGATATTTCTTATCTTATGTGATAATTAATAATTATGATTATTGATTATAATGTATTAGTATTAAAAAACGCTTAAGCGTATAAAATACGACTGTAAGCCTTAAAAAACATAAAACCCTAAAGGAAAAGATATTAGAAAAAGACATGTAAGCCATCAGCGTTGCACTAATACGTGTAAAAGAATCTCCAGCGACCCAAAAACAAGCTAGAGCTTCTTTTACACGTATTAGTGCGCCGCTGATGGCTTACATGTCTTTTTCTAATATCTTTTCCTTTAGGGCTTTATGTTTTTTAAGGCTTACATCCGTATTTTAAACGTTTAAGGTTTTTTTAATACTAATATCCATTATTTTTTTCTTGCTTCAGCAAGAATTACACAGAAAAGAATACTGTAATCACCTTAAAATAACTGTTATAAGACAGCCTTTTCAATACTCAATTTTAAGAGCTATAGAATTTGAAAACGGTTCTTTAGTTCGAAAGATTTCCCCAAGAAGAATCACAACAATAATTGTAGTCACATTAAAATAGCGTTCAAAAGACCGTAGGTTTTCTTCATACCTATGTTTTAAGCTGTAAAACTTGAGCATCAGTTCATTGGTTCGATTTTCAGGTGTAGCATAGCTTACGGGCCAGAATTTGGGCTAATTATGAACATCGAGCTAAAATCCATGAAATTTAGTACACAAATCAATTCTTATCTAATAAATTGAGCTACTATGAGTAGATGCGTTTTATGACTATAAGACCTGGCTTTCCAAAATCCATTGGTTTCATACAATGCCCTGGCTTCAATACCTGGCTTCAATACCTGGAATCACAGTATTTTTTTCAATCCAAACCTTTTCCAAAACTTCTGTAGTATATCATGTATACACTGGGGAAAAATCTTATTATTTTTTTTTTTGCAATGTACTGGCTTCGATAACTGGCTTCACAAAGACCTTTTTCAAACTTGAGCAGTAGACAAACCTCACTTTACTAGACTTACGGGTCGACGGTACTGCTTTCAGTATTCACCCGCTCGTTTTCTCCCCCTTTCCCCATGAGTTTATCGATGCTAGCAAAGTGTTTGTAGAGCTCAGACCATTCCGTAAACGACAGTTGCAACAAAGTAACCACAGCCGTTGTTTTAGGATCGTATTCCACAAAGTGGACTTGCGTGTCATCATTCGTAAATCGTACTCTGATTCTTTTCTCCTCTCCGACACGAAGCGCTTTCATTTTAAAATCCAACAAGATTTTTATTTTGTTTCTGCTGTCGAGTTTGGACAGTTCCAACATTATTGCCAGCATATGTTTTTCGTGTACAGACAGCTCCAATTGCTCGATTAATACTTCTCCGGCTATTTCGATAAACGGCTCGACAACCTGTTTCGAACTGGGAACCATAATGGTCTTCCACAGACCCTCGTCCGTACTTTCCCAACCTTTCCAGGCAAACTTATTTTCTTCTTCGTCCTTGGACTGCACTTTCTCCCTCCACCGATTTAGTACAGACTTGTTGATCTTTTCACCCAGTCGGTACAGGTAAGTCCATTCGAACGAGTTCTCTGGTTGGTCGTACTGCCACACAGAGGCAGTCCGAATGGAGAAATGTTTTTCGCTTTATGGCTTCTACATTTAAAGAAAAAATATTTTTAATTCTGCGGCAATGCTCCTTTAATTTTGCAGAGTTAACACACCGCTATAACAGGAAAAAACAGCGTTGAAAACGATTCATTAACTATACTGTAGGATGCTCTTTATATGAGTATCCGGAAACGAGTTTAAATTCATTTGGAGCGTGACATCAATGTACACGAGATACAAAGTCATGACTATTTCCAGCTATTTAATGACCTAAATGGTTTTCCCCCACATATGTTATTCACATGAAGAACACATGCTTCCGCCGTGTTTCGAAGCCAACTTGCGTCAATCATACGTCAATAATGCATCCTTTTCCTGCATACAAAAGGAATCGTATTAGGAATCGTTTCCTTTTTTGCAGGAGGTACAGATGTATGACAAGATTTAGATTAGGGGTTTGAATAACATCTCTGTAATGTGTGGTGCAGTGGCAACCCGGACCACTGCACTGTGACTGAGGTTGGCGCTAATGACCAAGTTGTCGACGCGCCATTAAGCCTCAATCCCTAAAAAGTATTTGCACGCTAACATTGCCTCATTTTGAGGCTGGTAAGTAGTACGACCAGATTTTGTTTTTGATATGGGTGGCTTGTTAATTATGGTACAGTTCGAAAAAACAACTTCATTTGCACACCTGATTGTTTTGTCATTACTCCGTGCTGCCATTCCACAAATTCGGCACGAGGCGTACATTTTCACAGTGCTCAACCACACTAGTGTTGAATTCTGCTACGAATCCTGCTGCCTGTTGAATCCTGCTGCCTTATTTTAGAATTAAGCTACGAATCCTGCTGCCTGTTGAATCCTGCTGCTTTATTTTAGAATTAAGCTATGAATCCTGCTGTCTTACATTATAATTACTGCGAATATTACTGCGAATTATTCTACTACGAATTATTCAATCAACTGCAACGTGGTTTGAGCACTATTATTTACAAAATGCTACGCAGTCTTGTTACGTCTTCTGTGGATTTGGCTCATGAGGCGTGCATCCTTTCAGCGTGGAATCTGGGGTTTGTGGAGCGACTCAGTCACAATTTTCAAGCCACCTCAGCTGGTTACGTACTGCCCGGAGCCGCATTATTTTTTGTTTGTACGTCCTGTTCTTTAATTGTTATAACACGGGTGATTCGGAGTTAGTTTATCGCCGATGGCGTATGGTAATCCTTGGGTGGAGCGAGTTTCGGTCTTGCACAGCGCCGTTAGTTCCATCATAGGTTAACTAATACGTCCGAAAAAGTCGTGGCCTGACACAATTTTTAGTGGGCTTAAAAAAAAACGTTTTTTCGTGAAGCTTTTTTTCGGGAGAGAAAATGCGACGTATGATAATTCGGTAAAATAGCCGACACCTATGAACTTGAGGCACATTGTATTTGTTTGTTGTTTGTCTGTTTGTCCTTTCCCTCTATCCCTTACCACCGACTGTTTTTCGAGAATGAAAGGGCAGCAAACGGAACAATGTATCTTACTAGCCTAAGAAATATTGTTGCGTTTTACTGCCTGCTCTGCATCGTTTTCCAGTGGGGACCACACGTTGGTTTGTCGTGTAATGAAGTTTGTGTCAATTTAGGGCTAGCTATTTTGACACAAACGTAAACTACACGATTGCTTACGTGGAATATATTAAAAAAAAAAAAAAAAAACCACGCATCGATTACACCGCTGTTGGCCCGACCTCGCTACAGCGCTGAAAAACCTTACAGTCCTAGGTTTTACAGGCAGTGTTCCTTGAGTATAGCCTTCCCGTCCTAGGCTGTATTTTTGAATTAAGGAAAAGGCGTTGGAAAACCTCCTATGCTACGATAAGTCCCGTTAGAGCCCACAAGGTCCAAATCAAAAAAAAAAAA
>JAHWFP010212239.1:0-27979 GCA_023313725.1 Lithobius niger | reverse complement strand
CTCTACTGGGCTCTTGACCTGAGTGGCCAAAACTGCATTTTTTATTTAGTTGGTGAATGGGGGCTTTCTCTCGCCTTATGTGGCAAACACTACATTTTTTAACAGTGGGGTGGGGGAACCAAAGGGTAGCCCTCTACTTGGCTCTCGTCTTGTGTGGCAAAAAATGCATTTTTTTTAGTAAGGGGCCCTCCACTGGGCTCCGGCCTCCAGGCTTCTATTTTGAAGTTACGTCTCTGTACTTACCATACCTGAGAACGGGCTACTGAGGCAGCTCAAATGTTGCTTCCTAAACAGATCTATATTCATCAATTGAAATGTGTTTCAATTCTTCAACCGGAAGTTCAATTGTGGGGCTATTCCCTTACCATTAGTCAATTCCGCACAAAGAATCGAAGCTCCCTAAATAAAGTCTGTCTTAGCACAGCCAGAAATCTCAACTAAAAAGGCAGGAGAGACGAGAGGTTTGATAGGTCGCTCCTTTTTTACGTCAACTGGCGAATTTCCTAAATTATGCAAGGTGTCCAAAGTCCGTCAACAGCTAACAATGCGCAACTAACTCGTCGATTTGTTGTCTTCTGAGCATTGTAGAAGGTAGTTAGTTTTTGAAGCAGGGCGTACGGCTAACGGCCATGGCCCGAAATAAATTGAGGAGTTCCCTGAAAAAAAAAGGCATAAAGTCACTTGTGCCCTTTTTTCACCTCCTAAAAAATTTGATAGAGCACCTCTCAGTCTATGGAATAAGGGCACAAACGGTAGGAAGTCGACCAACAGAAGCGCTTTACAAGTATTTTTTTATTATTTAACGCTGGATGTCGCCGCGAGATGGCGCTACTTTTCAACATGGCCGCCGCCAGAGCCACTGACGATTTTTCCGCTAATTTCCTATTTTCCTGAACATATCTGCTACAAAAATATGTTTTAAAAAGGAACATGAATATACATCACATCGGAAAATGCTAACTTTCAACGATTAAGCATAAAATATAAGTTCTCATTTTTTTGCCCTTTTCTCAAAACATGTATTTAGTGCCCTTTTTCCAGGGAACTCCTCAATTCATATTACGGCGGCCTTCAGGAGTTTAAAAAAAAATCATTGTGAAATGTGGCTACTAGGAAATTTCTGTTGTAAATAATGTAATTATTAGTAACGGCGATTTATTGTAAGGTTTGCCTACATAGTCATAGTCATAGTCAGTCTCTGATGTTAAAGCTATGATTTCCATGTTTAATATCTCTGTCATCTTTCAATATTTTGCACTGATATTTGGAATATAAACTTAGTTGAACTGGGGCCCAACACGTACACCAACACAGCGTGTCAAATCGGAGATCGGGATTTTGAGCTGGAATCGTGATTTTCATTTATGGCTTTGTGGACTTCGTGTTCTTTGGACTCATTTATGCAGCACTTTCTACAGATTAAACCATTTGTCCTAGAAAGCTTATTTTGCATGGACAACCGCTAATGTGCCCATTTTCCAATTCGTAAAGGCAGCCTTTACTATAAGGTTTAACCTTATCCGTCTTCCATGTTAAAGTCGATATTTAGATACTTACCGCCGGTGCACACGTGCGTTTTTTGAACGCTGCGGCGCCGCTGCGGTAACGCATCCAATCAATGCACACGTGCGTTTTATTAACGCGCGTTGACGCTGCGGTGCCGCTTCCGTGACGTATGTGCGCGTTCGGTTCCCTAACCTCGTGCACAAAAAATTATAGTTTGAAACCAATGAGACGATGTTGCTTTTTTCGCCTACCTCGTGAACAAAAAATATATTTTAAAACCAATGCGACGAATTTTGGTACATTGATGTACTAATTTAAGACATACCAGGGGCAAATGTTATACATCCCTTGCAGATCAACTAAAAAATTCGGATAAGTTCTTTAATTACTTCCCTATGAGTCTTCAATCATTTCTGCAGCAACAGTTCATACTTCAGGATAGGTCTTTACTCCCCCAATAAACAATTCCATGTCTATTTCTTCGAAATTGGACGCCATTTTCGGTAACGCTTTTGCGGTAAACGGCGGACGTGTGCACCGTTCAAGTCATCCAAGGTACTCAGAGACGCAATTGCGTTTTTTTAACGCTGCGGTACCGCCGCGTTGACGGGGGGAATTGCGGCGCAAAACGACCGCACGAGCGGCTGGTGAGCGGCGGGCGGTAACGCAACGTCGACGCAGGTACCGCAGCGTTAAATGCGGCGACCGCACGTGTGCACCGGCGCTTAATGTCTCTGCCAGCTTTTAATATTTTGCACTCAATTTTGGTATATAAGCTTTGATGGACTTCATCAACAAGTGTAAGGGCGCGTAAGCAGTGACTCGCCTTTGCATTCTCGCAGCTAGAACTCAATCGCGATGGCAAAGGTGACATTGCCATGATAACAACGCTAAATGGATTAGCTAAATCCGACATCGTTTCAGTAAATACTTGCAGTCTTATAATCCGTGCCAATAATATAAAGATTTCCTCATAACGAAACAATTTTCCCAAACACTTCTGAATTCACGTTATTTGCTGTTTTCGTTGCGAGGCGGCAGACATAAAACCGCCACCAAGTTGGAATTTGAGGTGATTTCTAACTTCCAGCTGCGAGAATGCAAAAGCGAGTGGTTGCGTAAACGTGCCCTAACTGCATCTGTTAATATCCGATTTGTAACACAGGAGATCTGTAGTTGATCTGGAAACGTAATTTTCATTTACGGCCCGTGTACCACGTTGTGGCTTTAGACACAGTCTATACAGCACTATCTACAGACAAAACCCTTTGTCCTAGAAAGCTGGTTCTTAGCTCGTTTTACGAGTACACTTCCGCAAATGTGCACTGTTCCTAACCATTTCTCTTGGTTGTGCCATTCCGGAGTTAGGGCTCGTTTATGCAACGACAGTTTTCTAGCTCACTAGCTTTTACTTGATCAATACTAAATCTGATGGCTGCTTCTTGCCTTTGCATCTTTCGAGTTGTCTATGCGTATTAGTAACCATGGCAACGTCGCAGACGCAAATCTCCTCGTGCGTTATGACACGGCGTACGATGCTTGCAACATTTGAGTGTCGATTTATGGCAACAAGAAAACAATTTTTACTGCAGTACAAGACGACGGACTGTTGTTTGTATACCGGCATTCGATGGTTTGTCTTCGATTCGATAGCCACGAAATGGATGCCATGTTGGATTTTGATTTCTCGCTGCGAGAAGCGATTTATTCTACCGACGTTTGATTATTGAAGCTAGAAGCTGTACTTTGAGGGAGAATAGCAAATTTTGGAAATCGTGAAATGACAACAATCTTGTAGCAATGTTTAAAATTACTGTAGCACTTTGTTCTTTATTCGTGTTGTTATTTATAATGCATACAATTTGTTATCTATTACCGCATTCATTTAGTAGCAACGGGAAACTAATCATAAATAAACAACGGTTAACTAGCAAATGGCATTCGGCGATCGAGAATGACTTGTTGGTGCGTAAACGCCCCCTTACAGGACTTTGAACGATCACTTTTGTTATTATATTGTTTTAAACGCTGTTATGTATGTGGGGGGGGGGGGAGCAGGTGGGCAAGCGGATAGCACGACCGCCTTCTTCCCGGGAGGTCCGGGCTCCATCCTGGCATCCCTTGGTATTTTAGGGAGGAGAAGGGAAGGGCTCTGTGGTGCCTCATGCTCGAGTCGATTGTGGCGTCATAGATCCTGGGTTTTCCGCTTGGAATTTTCTAGCTAAATTGTCCCTCTCATCGTCGTGGGGCAGAGATACCCAGCTTGGATTCGTGCTCCCTAAAAAAACTAACAACAACAAACTGATGTCCAATAATGCTATTCAAGCAAAGATTTTTGATACGTCTACACAACGCTATTGTAGTTCTGTAGACTGAAGAAGGCGACTCTTCGGAAAACAATTGTCACCAAATAATACAGAAGAACAACATGAAGAACTGCTCTGTTGTCAAACAGCTTACTCGTGTTCCTTTGCTGTTTAGACTTTGGTTCAGTTAAACCGTGCCCTAAACATCAAACGAGTTCGTTTTTGTATACTAATACCAGTGGCGTAACGTACAGGTAGGCTAGGTAAGCATTGCTTACGGGTCCCTGCAACTCGGGGGGCCCGCCAGGCTTTGAAATATGGACATCGACAACATCACTGAGATTTTTTCATTGAGAAAAGCATGCCGAAAGTGTCGCCTTAAGAGCCTCAAGTATAAACTAACTACGTTATGTAAATTCATGTTCAAAATGCATTATGTTATAAGCAAGTACAAGGTCCCATTTAACAACTTCAAGTGTAGTAATGTAGTTACTAAGCAAAGCTTATAATAATTCGACAGTTGAGTAGGCTAAAAACTACCACACAGACATGTTTTTTTTTATACGCAATGCAAGCTATACTTGTTTGCATTCGAAGTAATTTTTTGGGGCTGAAAAGTTGTTGGTTGTTCGGGCAACGTAAACCAAACTATTGGCAGTATGTGTATCATTTGGACCAACACAGTCGAAAAGATCAAAGATTGAGGGAAGGGGGGGGGGGGCCCAAAAAAGGGGGAGGACCCTACCATAAACTTTGCCTATGGGCCCAGAGACACTTTGTCACGCCACTGACTAATACGTTTTATAAACGTGTTAGAAAACTACGTAATTAGTTAACTATACGTAACTATGTAACTACTAACATAAGTAACTGCATTGTAGTCGTGACGTCACTGCGTAGCTATGCCTTACGTTAGGAAAAGGCCAGGAAGATAAGGAAGACAAAGAAAAGAAACCGTTTTGTTCACAAGGTCCATCCAGTGATGCTCTTCGGTCGTTCATAACTATAGGTTTAATTTGGCTTACTATGCTTTTGACTAAACCATTTTTTCTCACTTTCTTTAAGTCAAATAAGTATAGCGAAAGACCTTGTTATTTCACTTACCTCGCCATCTGACGTCATTTCATGCCTTCTATTCCGTTTGTTACTGCGCATGGCTTAAACGGGAGTTGCCACCAAACGCAAGTTTGCAGCATCTAACGCCATCTAGCGCTATCTAGCTCCCTATAGCGCTTGCTCTCAGCAACTAAAGGAATACTCAAAGCAATATCTTTTAACACAACAAACAAGCCACGTGCCTCCGTAATTATTGAGTAAAAATTTAGTCATCCTAGTGTTAGTCCAGTCAATTTAGGACACAAAGTGGGAAATAATGTAGAAGTTCTGAAAATTTGCACACACTTCAATGAACGGGTCCTAAATAGCACACTAAAAGTCCCCACACACCGGAGGTGAGCTCTGGCCGCCATCTCGGAAAATGGCGCCCGAAAAAACAGTTTTTCTCGTATTACTTCTGATCGAAAAAAGTCCAGAATACGAAGTGTTCAATGTAGAGTTTGCTACAAAGAAGGTCATGTACGCTTAGCTCGTCCGAGCAATCGTTGTGGCCAAAAAAAAGGAACACTCCCTTTTTCTACAGGTTGTTATAGTGATTTTTGGGGTTAAAGTGCTCTTGCGAGCCCTCGAATAGCCCAAAGTGGCCATATTTACGATATTCTGAAAGGTGGGGACGTATTTTTTCCATCAATCGTAACTAATATTGCTTGGCTTAGACAGGGGCCGTCCTCCGCTGATTTAAAGGGTGAAGTGGTTAGTGGCGCTGTGCCGAAAGCGTATTCGATTTTTGAATTCAATAGACCAAAATTGACATGCTTAGGATATTTTGAAAGGCGTTGACCTATTCTTTCAACTAATCCTAACCAAAATTGTTTAGCTTAGCTGGGGACCGTCGTACACTCATTTAAAGGTGAAGGGGTAACGGCGTAACGGTGCATTCCAGTCGTTACAATGTGAAGATAGTGCCAGATGAATATAAGCACATGGATGCTTCTCGGTGATGTTTGTGTTAATCTACTGTGCTGGTGACTTTAAATATAACTAGTATAGCACGAGTATAGTGTTTGATGCACCGTTTACAACATTGGGACGGTCTGCTCTGTCGTGTGTTTGTTGCTGAAGGCGTGTATCCCGTCTATGCATTTTTTGAGCACACTGGCTAATAAACGCTGATTTTCGTTTGCTTCGCTCACTCAATCAGTGCCTCCCCTGACCCGGCCGCCATGCACTTTCATATGAATATTTCTACCGGAAGTAAATAAATACGCCTTTGTATGCTTTTGTACAGCAAAGTCGAAACCTTTAGCCCGCCGGCTTTGTCATTTTTTTTTTCAATATTTAACGGAGGTTAAATAATCCTTTAATTTTAATCGTCTACAATGACAGAACCTTTAGTCAGTGGTTTATATCCTGAAGCATTGTTTTGTTTATATCCATTAAAAGTTATGGTGAGTGTACGGCGTTAGGGCCGAGTAAACTCTCATAATAAAACTAACTAACTAAAAGTTACGTTTCAAAGGGTTTAACGAGCGTTAACCACTCCTGGTCATCTGCCCGAAGCCCTAAGTTACGTTTTCGGTTTATTGGCAACAATACGTTTTCACGGTAATTTTATTTGAGGCCATGACCCACAGTCGTACGCCCCACTTAAATCTACTGTACATTTCTCTACACCACAGACTTCTTAAGTACTCTTCAGTAACACTTGTCACAATCTCACACAAGTACACACTTTTCCCAATTTTCAGTAATATTGCCAACAAGCACTCCTTTTAGAATCATCGCCCTTTATTAGAAAACATTGTTGTATTCCGCATTGATTTTATTTTAGGGCCTTAGGGCTTCGTCGGGCAGATGACCGGGTGCGGTTAACGCTCGCTAAAACCGTTTGACCCTTTTTTGTTTTTATTTTTCAGGCCAGTGGGTCGGGTGGCCGTTTTACAACACTGGCTACTCTGCAACTCGTCTTTATTATAATGTAGATAAATTGTCAATAATAAACTGATATTAAATAAAATTTAAAAAGAGCAAACTCTGTACACATTTTTTATTACGACTTGCGTGTTCACTCAAGGGGGTGTTTATGCATGAGTCACCTCTGCATGTTCGTAGCTAGAAGCTTTCTGACATTCCAACAAGGCGGTTGTTTTAGTTCTGCCGGCTCGCAATGAAAACAGCCAATAATGTGAACTCAGAAGCGGATGTGAAAATTGTTTCGTCAGAAGAAAATCTTTGTCTTATTGATTACACGACTACACATTTACTCAAACGATGTTGGATTTTGCATATCCAGGTAGCGTTGTTATCATGACAACGACAGCTTTGCTATACGCGACCTTCTCGCTCGCCGAAACGCTATTTGTTAGGCAACCGTCATTTATTTACGACTAGTTTCCCGTTTCTACTAAATGAACGCGGACATTGTGAAATAATAAAAACACAGATAAGAATAAGTGCAACAGTAATTTTGAACATCTCTACAACATTGTTGTCATTTCGCCCTATTGCCAAAATTTGCTATTCTCGTAAAAGAACAACTTCTAGCAGTGATCAGATGACGGTTCAAAAAATAGCTGCTCGTAGCGAGAATTGAAAATCCAACATGGCGTCCATTTCGGGGTTATCGAGTCGAAGACAAACCATCGAATGCCGGCATTGAGAATCAGTCCGTCGCTTTGTACTGCAGCAGAAATTCTTTTCATGTTGTCACAAATCGACGCTGTCATGTTTCACGCATCGTACTCGTGTCACAAGGTACGAAGAGATGAACTGCGTCCGCATTGTTGCCATGGTTACCACGTATAGACATAGTAGAAAGCCGTATTCTCCGGTAAAGGTGGCAAGCAGCCAGCAGATTTGGTATTAAACAAGTAAAGGCTAGTGAGCTATAAAAGTGTCGTTCCGTAAACACGCTCTAAACCCGCCCTAAATTCTAGTTACGTGAATACAAAGGCGAGTCGTTGAGTAAACGCGCCTTAAACCTTTCCATATTACGAGATAAAGAAACTGGAGGCAAACGAAGAGAAATCGGCTAGTGTAAAAAAAAAATACATAAAAAATAATAAAAAGGAAAAACTCTTTCGTGATAAGGGTGTCAATTTACAAAAAAAAAAAAAAAAAATATTGCTTCCAGGAACGAAAGAAAAAAAAACGGAGGGTGATTCTTCGGGACGGACCATTTAAGGCTAAACTGCACGTGCCATCCAACTCCCTCTTTCTCGTCAAAATGGACGTCTTCCGGTTTCAACAAAACGGAACGCATGTTCCTTTGGCTCCATCCTAATTTATCACGAATTTCCAGCCTGGGGCACGAGCGTGCCTTTCACACGCGAGAGGTGATTCCAGTCTCTTGCAAGCTATATCCTTCGCGCCCCCCCCCCCCCCCCCCCCCCTTCACCATCCAAACCACCCTTTTACCCTCACTGTTTCGTCTTTCTTCTCTCTTCCGGTCATTCTACACAACTCTTGCCCCTTTTCTTTTTGGCACCGGGCCATCTCGTTTAGATGACCACTGGTCACTCTGCTTGGCAGTTTTCATCGATTCAGATAGCCCGTTGGAATTAATTCTACAGAGTAGGGCCGCAAGGAATTAAATAAATACTGGGAAACAGTCAGGTCTCCCCTTATGAAAAAAACGAAGTTACAGTTACAGTAGAGAGCTTGTTTACGTTGCCGATGCCCGATATCGAGCCGCCGATACCGACACTGTCTCACAGGACGGAAAAAGCCAATGGCTCAAGAAGGGTTAAATAAATACGGATGCAAACCTATTTATGTTGCCTTTTGGACTTGTATGTCAGACTGCCTGAGCGGGGAATCGAACCCTCGACCTTTGAAATCAAAGGCCGAGGCCCTCCCTCTGAGCCATACTGACAAGGCCTTTTAAAAGGAAACGTCTATAGGCAGCATTTAACACGCGCACATATACAGGTAAACATACACTTTTTCCGATCGCCACTGGAGGGACGCTTGATTGCGCGCCACACACCGGATCTCAACAACGATTGTCGTTTTCCGAGAAGAGGACATTGTGTTTAATCATCATCGTTTGTTTTTAACAATGAAACGCCGTTATGTTTGATATTTTGTGAGCAATATATTGTAACCCCACGTAGTGGGATGAATTTTTGGCTTGTATTTTTAGCTTTTAAAAATTCACTTCCCTCTTGATCCTCCCAACCGACCCTTTCCTGCATCAATCGCCTTTTTTCGATGCCTTTTAGGCCTTTTTATTTAGAATCTTTTCCCTGAACCCTAGCCCCAACTTAAAATCAACCCAAACTTAACCGATGCTTGAGTGAACAGCATCCAGACCCATTTAAAACTTACTTTTTCATTAATAACTATCCTAAACTTAAACTTAAACTCAGTACAGTTGGCTTTCAGCCAAAACCAAACCGAGCCAAACGTTCTTCCACCCTTTCTTGCACCCTCCTGCACCCTTTTGTGACCCGAATCTGCAATTTAGACGAGTCCAATAAATCCACTTTAATAAAAGTGTACTACCTTTTGGGTAACCTTATTCCACCATAGGTTAACAGAAACTTTGAGCGTTAGGTTTTGGACCGAAATCTCTTTCCCATTTTAGCTACAAACATTCTAAAACTCCAGACCTCTCTTTTTTCCCCGTCAGTCATGTTGTGAACAGTTTAAGGTAAACCCAAAGCCAAGTTCCCAACAACAGTTGTAAAAAAAAATTGTTACAGATTTGTTCGATTTGTTTTATTACATTTTTGTATTCGCTATGAATCGTTGTTCGTATCAATCGTTCCGTCAAGAGCTCATATTTTAAGCCGCTTTATAGATGCACTCTGTCACTTTCTCGTACGTGTTAATAAAACCAGGTCAGAGAGAGCGCTGTCTCCCTCATTCTAGATTATGATCGTTTACATGATTTTATTTCTTTAAAAAAAATATTTCTTTAACAGAGTTATTCCAGTATGAAACTCTCTCCCACCGTTTGTAGTACTTGCACCATACTACAAATGCTTTTTAAAACCGACTGGATGCTTATGTGGGCGAGTCCTCTGACCTTGTTCTTAATTACGTTGATTAATCGTTACACGTTAATTAATCGTTTCACAGAGCCTTCGTTATGTCCTATTCTCTTCTAACAAATACTTGTTACATTAAATTTGTTAGCGCCGCACCCTTTGATAATTTGTTAAATTGCCTTGTGAGCTATCCTACAGAAAATTACCCTGGTATTCTGTACTGCTTTGGTATTGCTGTTGTTTGCGAAATTGTGTATGTTTTTCTGTGTTGGGTTTCTGGTAACTTTGTTGCAACTAAAATTGTGTATGCTGCACAGCCTACCGGCATTGCAGACGTAATATAATTAAAGTTAAAGTTACGGTACCAATAATTTACTTACGATGGGAGTTAAACAGGATGGAAAGCATAATGGGCTCGAGAAGTGTAAAATAAATACGGATGGAATCCTATTTACGTTGCCTTTTGGACTTAAATGTAAGACTGCGTGAGTGGTGAATCGAACCCTTCGACCTTTGAAAGCTGTACTGACACGGACAAAAGAAAACGTCTATAGGCAGCATTTAACATGCACACATATACACATAAACATACACGTTCCAATCGCCACTGGAGGGACGCTTGTGTGCACGTCACCACCAAGTGAAAACTAATGGAACACAAATAAAAACGTAAAATGAAGCCTATGGACGATTCCTTTTCGCCGGGTCAGTTTGGCTTAGTATGGTAGGACTTCGCCCTTTGCCTTCAAAGACCACGGGTTCAATTCCCCGCTCTGACAATCTGACAGTTAAGTCCAAAAGGCAACGTAAATAGGATTGCATCCGCATTTATTTAACACTTTGAGCCCATTTGGATTTCCGTCGTGGTTAATCACTAATTCACTTTATTGTGCGTTTCGTTCGTTTTCACTTGGTGTGTGGAGCGCTAACAAGCGTTCCTCCAGACGATTAGAGGTGTATGTGAATGTGTATATTTGTGCATGTTAAATGCTGCCTATATGGACGTTTCCTTTTGGCCGTGTCTGTATGACTTAGCGGTAGGATTTTGGCCTTTGGCTTCGAAGTTCTTGGGTTCATTTCCCCGCTGAGGCAGTCTGACATTTAAGTTCAAAAGGCAACGTAAATGGGTCTGCAACTGTATTTATTTGACACTTCGAGCCTACTTGGCTTTCCGGCCTGTTTGGTCCCTAATACACTTTATTATGTGTTCCATTCACTTTTACTCGGTGTGTGGAGCACAAACAAGCGTCCCTCCAGCGGCGATTAGAAGTGTATGTGAATGTGTACATGTGTGCTTGTTAAATGTTGCCTATGGACGTTTCCTTTTGGTCGTGTCAATAGGCTTAGGTAGTCTGACATTTAAGTCCAAAATGAAACGTAAATAGGTTTGCATCCGTATTTATTTAATACTGCGCTATCGGAGTTCTGAAAATGGCAAGGAATTATGCTAATAATCCGCCGCATCAACATATTAAGATACTTGCCTAAAGAAAAGCATAAAGTGCTATGATAAAAAAACCAAATAAATACGGATGCAAACCTACTCACGTTGCCTTGTGGACTTAAAAGGCAGACTGGTTGAGCGGGGAATTGAACCACGACCTTTGAAACCAAATGCCGAACCCATTCTACCCTTCTCCAGCACATAATGGCTTTCCGTCCTGTTCAATGGTTAAAACCAAATTTGCCAAAGTTGGTAGAGAGTTCCACGCACGTGCTCTGTGCTCACGAACAGTCATTAGCGGTGGTATCCTATGAAGGTAAGGCTGAAATAATTCTATAACGAAAACATGCCAAAAAAAAAAACGTAGTACGTTTAACCACCTTTATGCACTTATGTTTCCGACTGACCTGAGATCGACGAAACAGATCTTATAACTAGATCACTATGTAACGGCCTTCATGTATGGCAATCCGCAACTCACGGAGCAAGCACTCCGCGGTGCACCTTGCCGTTACCATTGCTGTTGGGTGCCACCAGCTTCCGTTCAACCACGGGAGTTGGCCAAGGCGCCAACTGCCGGTTAACGAGCGAGTCCTGCTGTTCAACCACCTGGAACTGGATCGCACCTGTTAGCCAGCCACGTGAACATAAAGCCTTAGTATGAATCCTATTGTTCTCCACCCGTATAAATGCAGGTGGCCGAACGATGAATCGTGAGTTGGTGTTGGGGGTTCAGACCTGCAAGTTGGAACCTCCAGAGCTAATAAGGTTCAGAACAAGTTAGCAACCTTGATATCTGATGCCTAAGTAAAGCTATGAGCATAGTCCCCTAGCTATGCGGTAAGAAGCGAATTAGGATTGAGTCTTGTTTCGGAAGTTATCGTCCACTTTTTTGGAACCTTACATATTTGGGGGCCCTGTCCAGGATTTGAATCCGGGACCTCTCGTCTACTTCCTTAACACCTTACAACTGATGCGCTGGTCCACTGGCATAAATAAACTCCGTGTATTAGTTAACGCTCAGCGAATCGTTATATAACTGCACGGATTTGTATATTTCCGCCCTATTTTAGCTTAGGTCAGTGGAGTGAGTGCCACTCTCCCACCTGCTTCAATTGTCCCCTGATCTGTCATTTGATTTTGCCAAACGCACTTTTACCTTGAAAATAGTTTTCTTGTGCTGTTGTTAAAATATTGAATTAATAAGTGGTGTTGCTTGCTTTGAAAATTAAAAATAAAAGCGTACAGTAGTAATGTTTTAAAATCTTCTGCCGTCTTTGACAGAAAGTGGACGCATTTTCAGCATTATATAACCTAACGCGCGACTGTTTGGCGATGAGTTAAAGGTAAACGCTGCTTGGGTCCGTGCTCCCCAAAAGACAAACAACAACAAACAAGGCGAAAATACTGTCACAATGACGGTTAAACCATGCGCAATGGCTGTTTGCCGTGACGTCACCATGAGTTAGCCAATGACGAAGGAGAACAACAGCTGTTTGGCCGTCTGATTGGACTAGCCCAGTCACGTGATATGCACGTTACAGCAAACAGCCATGGCGTGTGGTATAGTTAAGGACAAGTCACTTGTTTCGCTTAAAGGTGCCTCTTCACCGAATGAGACAAGCTGCAGCATCAAGCGCCGTTTGCCATTATTTAGTTCTATGCAGTACTTGATTTCAACAAGCGAAAGAATGGGCAAAAAAATTTCATTTTTTTTCACAACAAGCAAGCCACGTGCCTCCTTAATTATTGAATGTAAAGTTGGTGCGTCAACGTGCACCAGGGAACAAGCGGTCAAGGTTAATGATATCACTGTCACTAACGGCGCCCAGCTAGCGGTTCAAAATCTGTGTTTCAAAATGATGGATATATAGAATAAAGCGCCTGTGATGTCGCTAGGCTTAACTTTACTACTTGCTCCCTGGTCTACGTGGACGCATCAACTTTACGCTCAATAATAAAAGAGGCACGTGGCTTGTTTGTTTCATAAAAATAAATTTATTTGTGTGTTCCTTCGCTTGTTGAAAGTACGGCCTAGATAGAACTAGATAGATGGCTATAGATGCTGTAGCATGTCGTTTGGTGGCAATGCCCATTGAATGGTCGTTATTACGAGATATTACACATCGTTACGTAGTAAAGTAGAGACAAAGTAGCCATGGTTAGAGACAAAGTAGAGACAAAGTAACCAAGGTTATAGCAGACTGTCTTCTTGGTAAATTGGACGCATCCTAATGTCTAGGCGTTCGAGACGAGAACGGCCCTAAAATAAACTTGTGCACTTGATGAATGGGGTATGTGAAAATTACTAGGGTTTCCAAGCAAAATTATCACTCTCAGTCCCTAGATAAATTAAGCAATGGAAGAGAATTGCAATCCGAACACATTTACTTTTTTTTATCAGCCAGCTTCTGTTTTTCGCTAAATTTGGCTGATATTTTTAATTTCAGGGATTAACATGTTTTTTACAACAAGGCTAGTGGGAGTAACGTGACACTAAGGCTGGCCGCACACTAAATCAGGCAAATGTATCGCGACGAAACGTTGCGAGACAAAACGTCGCGTCTGGTGGAGAGACCCCCACCAGACGTAACTAGACGGATCTTCGATGTCTTGTCGTGAGATGCCTAAAATACGCCTAAATACGTCTCGCGTTAGTGTCTCAACCGGTGTGTGGCGCTCGCTCATTGCTAAGGTTTTGGAGACGTCTGCAGCACGTTGAGGCAGTGATATCATATCAATAACCAAAACTGGTAGCGCTAAGTTCCAAATGGTTCGGCCCTTCAAAGGCAAAGGGCCGAATCGCACCGAATAATACTTTGGACTTGAACATTGCATTGTTACCGAAAGTAGCAATGCTCTAGTTTTCATTTAACCTTCGAACTATTAGTCAGCGCGGTTAACTTGGCGAATGTTTTGGTGTGTTGATACCACTCCTTCGAACGGCCTAACCATTCGTCACTTGGCGATCCATTTTACCAGTTTTGGTTTTCGGTATGATAGTTATTATGACGTTATTTCAAGTTCAAGTTCGAGTTTGAGTCAGCGTGGAATACGGACCTCGGTCATGAGACGCCGAATGCGTCTTTTGCCTTTTATCGTCGGTTTCCTATCCCTCACTACTAGCCCCCCCCCCCCCACCATCTTCCAGATTGTCTCTTCCTTCCCTCTATTTTTGGCACTTGTCCAGAGATGGCCGCTGGTCACTCCTCTTATCGTTCCATCCGACAGCAATAAAGTCCAAACTTTCTTTTATTTCGTTCTCTTTTATTCCAAAGAAGCCAAGTAGAAACATGTACGACATAGATAGACAGACAGACAGAACGAAAGCGGAAAGCGAGGGAGTAATGATAATTTATATTTATGAAACGTAAAAAGAACAAAGAAAAAAAGCAAGTAGGGTCAGTGGTGAGAGAAGATTGAGGCCGAAATTAGTGACATTTGGGGTTGGGGGTTAGTCCCACCAGAGGCTAAGTGTGCGACGCCATTGCTACTTACGAGGCCATCGCGATCTTCGTCCCACAAGTCTTTTCCTTTTTTCGTATCGGTGGTTTTTTTTTCTCAGCGGTGATTTTCAGTTTCGCTGACGGCAGAAATACAACGCGGTTTGGCAGTAAACATCAAGACAAGGAGCGCTGCAGTTAAAACAAAATCTAGGAAAAACAGACACTGGGGTTAACACGAGGGAGGTCAAGGCCTATTTTTAGAATTCCACGAGCAACGAGAGCAGCTTCCGCCAAGTGGTCAGAGCCTTGGCCTTCAAACCAAGTGGACGTCGGTCGAATCCCGCGAGATAGGAATCATGCGTTGGTTAGGTCGCTTTTTGGGCACGTTCTCTTACAGAATGCATTGTTATATTTAAAGGATAATGACGGAAAATCTTAGGGCTTCGTCAAGCAGATGACCAGGAGTGGTTAACGCTCGCAAAAACCCTTTGAATGACCGAAAGTCATAACGGGGATTTGAAAACAATGTCACGAGGGCGCACCAGCACCCGCAGGCATTGTTTTATAATGTCCCGCAGTTTTCGTTTGTTAGCCATTTTAACGCACATTTGAGCCTACAATAAAACAAGCGGGTAGAGCGACTACCTAGTAGCACCCGGTGCCTAATTTTAATTTTTTTTGCCCTAATTTTTTAAAGACAGTCTTAATTTCGTAAGTAGTAGATATAGGCCTAATGGATAATTTGGTTCGATGGTAAGCCTATTCATTCATACAACAATGCGATGTGATTATTTTAAACGAAGCTAAAATCTTTTTGTTTTTACGGCTGCATTTTTTCCTTAGGATTTCAATTCGACGATCAAATTTTATTATTTAATTTAGTTACTTCGAAGAGGTCTATTAGCTACGAAGTTACGATGTTTTAATTTGCCATGTAACTTAACTAAAGTGTCCGCGGCCTATCTTGAGTTCTCCCCAGAACGACACAGAAAGCAATTGTATGTTTTTGGTAGCAGAGTGCCTTGTTGATATCCAAGATGGTTACAAAAACAATGGCGGCCGTCGATTAAAGCCGCCCCTTCCAGGAAGACGTAGCCGCTCATAAAATACCTGCAGTACTCAAGATAAGGCCGCGGACACAATAACTTTTGACACTGAATCTAACGTTGTAAACTGTGGTCGTCTCTATCTGGTACCGTTGCGAAGTTGAAAAAGGCGACGGACGGTCGGACAAATTCGTTGCAATAGTCTGTTCAGCCGGTATACGGCTGTACTGAAGACTAAAAACTTGAGCGTTCGCTTCAACACCAAATTCCTTGGGAATGTGAGTATACCGGTGCAACAATGTCGATCGATCTGTTCCAAAAGTCTGTTATAAAACAACTCTTAAAGGTACACATATTCACAACCCAATTGGGCTTTCCTGTATGCCTCAGTTTAGCAACATTACGTCAGCGGCGTGTAAATGTTGCAAAGGCATTCATTTTTCGATTTTTCCTCTCGTGAGAAATGATTTTGCTATTTTTACTCTGTTGGAGGGGCTATTTAGCGCAGGATGCTCGAATATAGCGAAAAGGTATATGACCTTTTAATGGTTGTTGTCTGAAGGTCTTATTCGTCGTTGGGTTTCCGTTATTTGAATCGTGATGGAGCATTCGGAATCGATCAACAATGCTTAAACAAAATCAGATTACGTGACGTCCCGTAATTTCGAGCATTAAAATATTTTCGTAATTATCTGATGGGGCAATTATTGCTCATTTCAAACAACAACGCTCTGGACACGAAGAATTTTTGATGGTTGTTGTCTGAAGAGGAAAATTAAACCATTTTTGATGGTTGTTGTCTGCGGCCTTGCAGTGCTGGAAACACCGGTTCTCGTCAGATCCCCGAAGTTAAGCAGCATTGGGCTGGATTGATACTTGGGTGGGTGACCGCCTGGGAATCTGGCTGTTGCAGACATAGGGGCTTCGGGCAGATGACCAGGCGTGGTTAACGCTCGATAAACCCTTTGAAACCCTTTGAAAATTAAAGTTCTCAAATATCCCGGATTTTCCGCTGGATTTCGCCAGCTAAATTCTCGCTCTCATCGTCGTGGGGCAGATAACCCAGTTTGAACTCGTGCTCCCTAAAAAATAGAAATCAACTAAAATTTTAAAAATTAAACAAAATTTAAATTCTCAAAATTAAACAACGTAGAGATTTTGATGTGGTTCTGTAAAACTATTTTAATTGCGACCACATATAAGGCTCATATCTGAAGAATAGTTATTACAGGAAAACAACATATCATATGAACTGCTCCAAATTGGTGAGATAAATGAGTCTTAAAAAAATAAACTACTACCCTACTTCTTGGATAATCAAGAAATCGACTTAGCAATGGCCACTGGCCAGATTGACCTACAGACTGATTTAAAAAAAAGAGCAAAAATAAATGTGGAATTAAACATTTCGTGATGATTACTTCTTTTAATATTTAAACAGTCACGATATGTTTATTTTATTTTTGAAGTAACCTATGGATATATGTGTTCATGATAGTACTTGTCAAAAAAAAATGTGTCCAATATTACCTTCTCATTATTCATATTGTGTTAGTGGAGCGGAGCCCCGTTCTGATCACATTCCAATTAAACTTAGACAGTGTATCGCTCGAAAACAACAAGGACTATCCAAACGACACTTTGCATGCAGTAGCAAAATGGGTGGCTGGAAAAGGTTTAGCAAAAAAAAAAAAAAAATCGAAATCTTACATGGAAATGAGGAAACATCACGGTGACAAAATAGCCCAAAGCAGAAGAGCCAAACAACAACGAGAGAGGCGTGGGCGTGTTAGTTGTTAAACCCAGGTCGTGTCTTATTGCTAAAGGCGTAACAGTAACAGTAACAATATATTTATTGGGGCGTATGTGTGTATGTATGACGAAGCAAGCAGTCTGCATTATAGACTGGCCTTGTGAGGATACACAATACACTAATATAAGAAAGAAAGAAAAGTCAACTCCCCCGACTGGGACTCGAACCCCGGACTTCCCGTTTACTAGCCGGGCGCACTAACCACTGCGCTACCGGGGTGGAATCTGGCTGCAGACTGCAGCCGAGCTAAGTTATCAAGTTTTTTTCAGTGGTAACCTAGAGGTCACAAACATACATACATACATATGTATTGTTAAAGGCGTGTTGCCTCGACTAACAATTGCTCTGCGCCGTTATCTCATCAGCAACTCCTAAATAACGTGATGCAGGAAAGACCTTTTTTCACATGGTACGGATCGCTCAAGCCAAAGCGATAGACTGGATGGAGGGAGGACAGTGGACGGGCAATGTCCGTGAGTTGGGCAGCGCATCCGTTAGCCTAGCTCTTGTTATTCTAATGCTGTAAAAACTGAAACAGATTGGGAGGGGGGAGGACAGTGTGCCTGGTGCCATTAAGCATATGATTGTTAGGGTGAATTCTGAATCAGCTTTTGCAAAATCTTGCAAAACGAGGAGGGTCAGGAGAAGTGGAGGGGCAGTGTTTAATTCAACTACCCATCCAAATTCAACTTCGGGAGGAAGGGAAGCATAGGGATAGATAGGAGTATAAAAAGGAAGGAAAGGAGGATGGGAGAGGGCGCAATATTGGGGAAACAACCATGAGCGAAACAAAACCCCGAGAAGAAAACGTGGTACGACTGCTAGTGTGAAAATAAATGTTTACGCAACCTGAATCAATTGCATGGTTGATTGTTAACCAAACTTCCAAATTAATTGGAGCTTCGTGTAAAGCGGACATGCCGCTGAAAAAGAGTAGGGGCACAGACGGGAAGCAGGAAACCCAGCCAAACAGCAAGAAAGTGGAGTCCGCTCCATTATGTTAGCAGTGGAAGTGACGACGGCCCTAGTATTCTATTGCGTGGGGCAATGTGGCCTGATGATTAGCATTACCGTCTCTAATGCCAGAGGGTCCCGGGATCGAGTCCGGCCTCAGCCACCCCTGGCATTTTCGGGAAGAGAACGGCCCTATGATGACTCGTGCTCATGTCGACTGTGGCATGTAAAAGAACCTAGAATTTCCGATAGGATTTACCTAGCAAAATTGACCCTCTCTTCTTCTGGCGCCATGGCTACCGCTGGGTGCGCGTCAAAAAGCTACATTATTCTACTGTATCTGTTTTACACGGCAACACAAGTTCAGCATGAACTTCGAGCCATAGAAATAAACTACTTAATTACTATATAGAAGAGGCTATCGGTCGTTGGCGTCAGTATGCGCCACGCTTTTCTAAGCCAAAAAAAATTGATATAAGTACAGCCCAACTTTAAACAAAATAAAATGCGCTTGGAAAGAACGACTGGAATTAAAAATTGAACCATGGCGGTGCTCACATGCACATTGGCGTGTTCCGGACGTTTCTGGCGTTGCCTGACCAAATAGGCAGAATTATGGATTCGAAGATCTGCTCTTTCATTGGCCATCGGATTTGCATTACTGCCGATGACAACAATCACGCTCTGAATTATGGGAATCGACATCCGTATAGAAACGACGGATCAAATCCGTTCGTCGTCCGCCCCCCCCCCCCCCTCCTCCTACCCCGCCCACAAAAATATTCAGGTAATCGGGCCGAAATTCCAAAGTGAATCGCAAGAAGAAAATGGTAAAATCAGCAGAAATTCGAACCGAATTCTTCTCGATTTTTTCGTTTACTTCAGAAGTGTATGGTCAACGTTGCATTTTTGGGTTGAAAGGCTGGGAGGGGACAGGGAAGGGGACCCAAACAAATTCAGCTGCCCTCGACAGTTTTCTATGACTATATACGATGCTTTCAGTTTTCCCGCAATCTGTGGACTGATCCACGAATGCGATTATCTACAGACGTAACTGAAGCGTAATTCTAAGAGGTACATGTCTGGTTCGTAATAAATGAATTTATTTAATAGTTCCGCTAAAAACCGGAAAGCGTTCGACCTGTTTTTACTCAATTTAAACACAGGGAATTGGCGACATCACGCGCCGCGCGGATAAGGACTATATATACAGTATATCTCAGAAGTTCTGAACCAGGTAGGCCTGTGTGGTATAGTACACACCAGGTAGACCTATGGTATCGGCCTATACTACACCCAGAGGAAGTCTTGGTTTCAAGTTCTGGGTTTACTGCGAGTGAACGCCTATTGTGAAAGACATTTGCTACTACCATTAGGTGCATATTTTGCTCATACGTTGCTGATTTGTAGGCCTAATAGGCGTACATCGTATAGTGCAACACTGTATAAGCCTAGACAATATAGGCCTACCTGGTTCAGGACTTCTGAGACATACTGTATAATGAAAGGGTGAAACCAAACCAGCGTCAGAAGCCATTTAGCAAATCAATCACGTGTATTGAACGTGGTTATTAAATCTTCCGCTTCCACGCTATGACAATCACTGGAACTCACGCTAAACGTCTTTTTGAGAACTTGTCTCACGTTCAAAGTCATTATTTGTAACACTTGCGTTCTCAAGAACGACCTGAGAAGCGTTTTAGCCGTGATTCTCAGCTCGAGATAAAAACCTCGGCCATTACTGGAAGTTAGACTGGGATAGAAAAGCTAAAAAAAAAAAAAAAACTCCTGAGATCACTCTGGACAACGAAGTAGTGCAAATAATGACTTCGAACGTGAGGCAAGTTATCAGTGAAGACGTTCAGCGTAAGTTCAAGTGAATGTCACAGCGTGTAAGCTTAAAATTCGTGCGCATCCCACGCTGGTAGGCCTCTTGTCCGTGACAGAGGGTCGGCATCCTCTTCGTAAATTGTATGCAGTAACCAAATTCTCCAGAGCCACGAAGGTTCTGTTTTGAAGTATTTCGTGGCAAGCTATAAGGAATTTTCTTCAAAGAGTTTTCAAAATTTGTTGTGTGGTAAAAGCCACTTTGTCTTCGTATTGCGACAAATGCCTAATTTGTTCTCCCCCACCCAAGTTCCTGGTCGGATCGTGGAATTGTGGATGCAGTATGAGATGCTTTTAGAGATGTGCGGCCAAGTTCTGTGTGGTCTGTGTTCTTGGCAGTGATAATCCCTGTGAAGAGATTCCACAAGTGCACAGTGGTGGATTTGTGTACACAGTGGCGTGGTAACCTGTTCGCGTTCGTGAATTCGTCTTGTACACAGTTCTTGTTCACAGTGGAGCGGCCATCCAGCAGCAAGAGACCCTAGCCGTTCCGCTCCAGTGTTCAATACTTCTGTGTGGCAGTGTGGCAGGAGTTCTCGTCCTTGTATACGGTGGAGTATTCTAATCAGTTTTCAGCAGTGTACAGCGGATGAGATCTGTAAAGCAGTGTACTACCACAGTCTAACCTGATCTGTGCGCAGTGGGAAGTGATCTGTGCTCAGTGTATCTACATCATTAAGGACGTATGGTGTGTGTGTTTGTGTGTTTGTTTGTACCTCTACTCGTCTGGAACCAAAGCACCTACAAACATGGGAGTAGGACCAAACGACAGATAATTAAATTGCCCTTCAGATAGGCCTATTTTCATCGTTGTAACTTGATATCATGACCTTCAAAACGTGATATTATGACCCTGAAAAAATAACAATGTCAACAAAAAGAGTCAAGCTTAGAAAGTGTTCTCTCTTTCACCACAGCGTAGTGTCACGAAATGATTCCTGCAGTCTCGTTGCTACCCCAGGTAGCTGCCCTGCCGTCCTCCCCTTGCGTCCTCCCCATGTTGTTCGTCGGTGTGCGAAGCGGTGGTATTGGAAATTGGGGTACTCGACGTGTTGGCATCAAGGGACATCTGGGCATCTCGATTGGGGTAGAAACTGGATGAATGGTTGATCTTGGTTAATTTTGTTAATTTTGGCTTAGTTTTGATTTTGCAGTTTGTTGTTAAATATTACTGTATCAGAGCCCACGGCACAAGGCCACGGCTTTTGCGAAATAAATTCAAATTCTTAAAATTTAATAATAACGCTCAATACAGTACCGATTGTTCTACGAAATGGCTTGTATTAGTTGAGGTGAGTTGAGTTTATTTTCAGTATACCAACCAATTTACAAGGAAATAATTGGCAAAAGACGAACCTCACACCAAAAGAGCAGATAAGGGTCGTACAAAAAACATTTTCTTAAAAAAAAAATAGAAATAAAAAAACAATAATTAATGGAGAAAACAGGTTTCCAAAATCAGCCAACGCACGATTAAGACAAATCAATAAAAGAAAAAGGAGAAAAATGTACGAGTACTAGAAAACAATGTAAACAAATACGAAAAGTTGTTAGTATTCAAATCATAATGCTAAACAGCATTGCTAAGCCCATAGGGTTTTGATCTAATAACCACTTCAACAAATGTTTCTTGAACGATTTCAGCCCAGTTATTAAATTTCGGTAGGCAATGAATTAAAAAATTTACTGCCCAGATATAGTAACTGCATTTGTGGAATCTTTCCTTAGCAACTTTTGTATGGACTACAAAAAAAAAAAAATTCATTTCTAGTATGGTGATCCGCCACAAGACGAGTAGAAAAATGAGCCCTTTTTTTACAAAAAAATTAATAGACGTACAGATGGCGGGTTGGCAGAATACCTAGCTGTTGGTAAAGTGGAAAACACTGGTCAATTTGCTTTTTGAACATAATCGATCAGACAATTCGGTTTTGAAATTTTATAACATGATCAATGGCCAAAGCTTCGATCATAGGTGCCACCTCAACATAAGGCTGAATACTAGTACACAATGGACTAGGCCATTGCAAAATAAAACATTCTGAACGTATCGCGTGAAACTAATTTCTAATATAATAAGTTTTGCACAGAAGAGCACGGATCCGAGTAATAACAGAATTAATTAGGCACTCCCAGTTAACAGTAATATACAGAGAAAACCCCAGGTATTTGACATCATTAACTCTATTTTAAATTTTAAGGCAGTTACACTGTTGTTGTAACTGGGAGCATCTGTGAAGTGTTAATTTGATACCAACTGCTTAGCACACTCCGTTTACGAGAGAAATGTACATCATTACTTTTGGTAACGTTAAGGGTTAATATATTTTCAACAAACCATTCTCCAATTAAAATAAGCTGTTGCTCAGCTTTTTCAGTTGTATTAGCAATGTTGCTGTCAACAGTTAGAAGAACAGTGTCTCATTACTACCTGACGACGAGAACAGTCACTTATCACTAAAGTCCCTTATAAGACCAATGCAGTCACTTATGATCACCACAGTGCTAAAATACATTTAATTCACAACGTTCCACCACAACACCTATCTGTCTCCTTTTTAGCAACGCGTTAGTGTTTTACAACACATTAGACGTTAAGCTTTACAACACCTACAAAATAGTTGTGCTTTAAAACATATTACCTTTTTAATGATACTGAGTCGGTGGGAAGGGACACGGATCGTCAGGTCACTGAACAAGTACATAGGACAAGCCCGCATGACTCAAGAATTTGATCATTTTCAAGCCTGCCCTAGTGAAAGGGGACTTCAGGACACAAATGTCTCGTGCTGAAACTTCACATTCAAACATACCTGAATATTTGTTGTGGTACGGATTGATTGGGTCTTTTTCGTTAATTTTACCCCACCGTCTGAACAATTTCAAATCCAATAAGGGTCAGGCAAACATCTACCGGAATCAGGAGATAATAAATGCGTACACGGCCGTAGGACGTGGGAGTGTCCAAGTTGAAACTATCGCTACATATTCCATCCTTGTCACAAGGTCGTCGGATATAGAAGCTGTGGGTTTGGTTTTCAGACTCCAAGCCAGTTTATTCCAAATCGTAAACCTGAATGTATGACAAAAAATGATCAAATAATTTAGTAGTTCAAACAGGACAGAAAGCCAAATGGGCTAGAGAGGGTTAAATAAATACGGATGCAAACCTATTTAGGTTACCTTTTGCACTTTAATGTCGGACTGCCTGTGCGGGGAACTGAAAAGTTGTACTTGTGTCAGTATGCCTCAGCGGTAAAACTTCGACCTTTGGTTTCAATGCTAATTACTTTGAAATTATACCCATCGCCCTACGCGCTCGGGATATAACTACAAAATAATTAGCATTCGTTAGTTTTAATATCAGGTAGGGGCGTCATGTGAAAAACCGTACCCGTATTATGGACAAAAGCTCTAGGGCTATTACTACTGATTTTTCAAAACTGATAGTATCAGGCATACTAGCTGCATGCCATTTGTCGGTACGCATTGTCAGGATGTAAAGCTGCAAAAGACCTTCAATTTGGTGATATTCTTAAAAGATCTTTGCATTGTGCTACCTCTCTAGATCATAGACTCACGGTTAGGTTAAGTGTTTACTTGTATTACAATAGTTAAGATTTAATGTGTCCCACTAAAAAACGTAAACTTTATTGACTGATTATATTGACACTACTTCCAAGTGTTGACCCATGAAATGTTCAACACTTGGAAGTCGTGTTAATATAATCAGTTCCTGTCATTATTCATCCATTCTTGAATAATGACTTTCGAATGTACACGAAAGACTGCATCAGAGTCCAGCTTTTACACATTGGCACTGTGTACATCGTTCCTTGCACTTGCATGTAACCCCACCGTTTGCTTACGTCTGGAAGTATAGTTCAAAGAGGTGTTAACCTGTGCCATCCATCTGTCTTCTCTTCCCACTGAAATGCATCCCAAATCTGAGGATTTGGAGGTCTACGTCTGCCTTCAAAAAGGTTAACATTGTAACTTGTATTAAAAAAAAACCTGCAGCTCATTAAGTGCAGTCACTGCACCTGCTCGAATGCCGGATGCATCAGCCCTGATCATTGATTTGCCTTTGTAGACATGTTGACACCAAGAACAAGTATAATTTCAGCAATACATTGAAGGCGTTATAAGTCCCTACAAACAGATGATATTAGAAACAGTTAGTAAAATGGATATTGTATTTGATAAGTACACCAATAGCAGTTTAAAGTCGCAAACTTGCAAGTCTAGGGGTTCTGGTGAAAGGATAGCAGTCACACCTGGAGCATGCCTGGAGTGAAGGTCCCACGCAATTTTAGACAGTGTTTAACCGAAGACAGGAATAAGGAGGACTCCTCATATGTTGGCAACTAATTTAGTTTCAATAGAAAGCCCTGGCAAAGAAGCATTTCGTACTTTCAGGGATTCAGGGATAAAGTGTTGTCATTAACTGGAGAATAGAACATAGCTTCAATATCAACATCATTGCATGAAGACGATGATGGAAGGCGGCTTCTGCATGCATCGGACGCTGCTATTCATGGACGCAGCAAAGTTCTTATTAAAACAGTAGACTCGGACGTGGTTTTCAAAGCTTTATTTTTATTTCCACGCATCACAGAAACTAAAGAACCGTTGATTGAGTTAGGCACCCAAGAACTTGCAATATTTGCCCATTCATGAATTATCTTCTAATGTCCCAAGTGGAGTATCAGAGTTGATTCCTTTCTTCCAGTCATTTACTGTGGGTATGAAACAGTGTCGTCATTTTCTGGTATTGGGAAAAAATTACATAGAAAACGTGGATGTCCTTTCGTGATGATGACTTTGCTCTCCAACAAATTTCTAATGTCAAAAACAGCAGTTACACAAAACACAAGATACAATGCCAATGCCAGCTTTATGTGAAGCCATACATACACCACCAAATCCTCAGATTCAGGGTGCATCTCAGTGGGAAAGGAAAACTGATGACGGCACAGGTTCACACTTCTAGACGTACGCAAACATAGCCAGGAACTGGTTATGCGTAAGTGCAAGGAGGAACGATGTACACATGCCCTTATGAAAAATTGTCTTGATATGCAATGAAAAAAATACATGACTATTCCATGACTATTTGGGGCAATGACTTGTCATGATTTATTATGATTTATCATGAACAGTAGTCATGATTTCTCATGACCCACTATCATGATTTATCATCATGAAGAAGCACCATCATGAACATCATGACAAATGATAATAAATCATGACAAGTCATTGCCCCAAATAGTCATGGAATAGTCATGTATTTTTCTTTATTGCATATCATGACAGTGCCACCGTTTAAAAAAAATGGACTCCGTGTACTGAACCCTTTTGTGTACATGCGAAGGTCATTATTCAAGAACGGTTGAATAATGACAGGAACCAATTACTGTATTTACACGAGTTCCAAATGTTGAACATCTCATAGTTTAGGTTTTTTTTAGTGGGAAACACTTAAGTCTTAACCAATGTATTACAAGTAAAACTTAACCTAACCTAATAACCTAACCAGATTATTAGCATAAACACTTTACTCAACTATTTCATTCAAAGTAAAGTTGCTAATGTAATTTCTTTGTTGAGAATAAATAGTATTCATAAATGATAGTGATTATTATTACTAAATTGTTCATTATTTACTTGTACAATTTGAGATTTTTTCCATATTTCTTCTAATTGCCTTTATTTGCTACTGCCAAAATGAAATATTTACCCAAAATTAAATGCTACATTGTTGAAAATCGCTTTTTAATCACCATATTTACAGAATGGGTGTTATGGTATGCTTACAGATTAATTATGTATTTATGTATTTATGTATAATTGTACATTAATTAAAAGTGTATTAATTAATCTGTAAGCATACCATAAAACCCATTCGGTAATTATGGTGATTAAAAAGCTATTTTCAACAATGTAACATTTAATTTTGGGTAAATATTTCATGTTGGCAGTAGCAAATAAAGGAAGTTAGAAGAAATATGAAAAAGATCTCAAATTTTAAGAATAAAGCGAAAACTATTATATTTACAGCAAAATATGTAGACACCTTGATAACAGATAAAGAATTTAGCTTTAAAATGAGCCCTGTTTCATTAAAATCTGTTCAGTAGTTTCTGAGATATGCGACTTTAAAGAGTCTGTTTGGTGGCCATTTTGATGACGTCACTGCACGTGACGTAATCGTTTCTGAGGTTGTCTCCTGGCTGATTTATAGCCTTTGACATGTTTTTATTCAACACCTACAGTTTGAAGCTGGTATCCGGAATGAAATATTTTAAGGAGTTTTGTTGCTTATTCCACGTACTAAGAGGACAACAAAAGTTATCAAAAATTTTCCCATCCATCAGCGTTGGAAGAAACATTTTGACGACCTTCCAGTAATTTTTAGTTTTTTTACAGGCCCGTCAACTGGTAGCGGGGGAACAACATGTGTTGTTACAGGTGAACCAGACGCAACAAATTTATCAGTGCCGAACATTAAAATTGTGTGCATTCATGTCTTCGTGAGTTCTGTCTTCTTTTTGTTTGATTGACTTTCGTGATAGAAGTAACTGCCCGGACTCGGCTGGCGTTACTCGGCTCATGTGGTGTGATACGCTCAAGTTAGAAATGTCACAACACTTGCAGCAGCAGGGTGTTTCACAGTGATATCCCCACATCAAATTTTTCTCTAAGTGTGGATTGTTTTCTAACCGTTAGACACATGCTTCTCAATTCATTGAGAAAATTCGGTCGCCAACATTTTTCTTTGGTCCTAAAATATAAAAAAAAAAAAATAAAAACATGGGTTAAAGACTTGTTCGAAATGAACGTCGTTCCACATCTCAAACAAATTCGAGAGAAATGCGGTCTTGGCTTCGGTATTTAAACATTTTTTTAATGTTAATTATTAGTTCGTTTGTGATATTCTGTTGAAGAAACAGTCTCCAATTGTTCATCAAGTCAGAATACTATTAGAAAACAAAAACGAACTCGCTTGATGCTTAAGGTAAGGTTAAACTGATCCGAAGTCAAAACAGCAAAGGAACACAAATAACCTTTCCTATAAGGTTTCAGATACTGCAGCGTCGCTGTACTGTTTAGTCCACGTGAAATTCAAATGTTTTTACCGTTTTTACTGATACAGACGATAGATCAGCTAATGATTAGTGCATTCTATATGGCTAAACGGCACAGGTGGAAAATGTTAAAAAACTAATCGCGTTAGTGTGCTTAGCAAAGCTTTACAGGTAATTCAGGGCTCGTACGAATCCTTAAAAACCTGGAAATGTCCTGGAAAGTGAAATTCCATGCCTGGAAAAGTGCTTGAAAATCTTGAAAATGGTATGTGTATCATCAGTAGGTGATGAACGGAAAGTAGATGACGTGACTGAAGAACACTGGAAAAATATAGCCAAGAAAGTAATGGAGTGTGTAGCCTTACATTATTTTTTCTTTGTTTGGGCATGAAAAATTTCGAAATTTGGGCTCTGGCTTTCATTGTATTTACGTGTCTAA
>JAHWFP010212238.1:0-11580 GCA_023313725.1 Lithobius niger | reverse complement strand
TTGTGTTGTGTTGAATTGTGTTGTGTTGAATTGTGTTGTGTTGAATTGTGTTGTGTTGAATTGTGTTGTGTTGTGTTGAATTGTGTTGTGTTTCTGCTTTTATAAATATGAAAAGCAGAAATGTAGTACATACTCAAATAAAACGGGACTATCGCTGATTGAAAATCGTACGAAAACCCCCTGACGCCATCTAGCAACTGTGATATTGTTAACCGTTTGACTTGCAAGCGCGCTTATTTTTTTACGTTATATTTGCGTCCAAATCCATAATTCACCCAAATTTTTGCCGATTTTGAAGTTTCAGTATACCATTTGAACCATTTTTTTCGAGAGCTATCCATTGGTGTTACTAAAAAGTCAGTAGCTCAAATAATTTTTGTATTATTTAGCAAAGACTAAAATTTAACCAAAAATGGACAGCAAAAATTTGTTATGGAATACACAGTTGGAAAAAAAACCTATATCAATAAAAATATGATTCTGAATCAGCATTAACTGTGCTGTGTACCAAAATACTTGGTAACAGAGGCACTGTCACTGTCAGAACGTTGGGTGAAAGTCATCCGTCTTATAATCTTGTCCATTTATTTTGGTTGAATTTTTAATCCCATAACCACAATTCACCTTATATTCGAGCCACCTTACTATCCCTGAACCAATGCTATCAGCTATCTTTAGGCATCAAATATCAGCCTCACTCAAGCATTCCAACTTGTTTCAAGTTTGAATTCTTTTGCTGTAGTAAATTCATCACTATGCCTGCATGACTATCACTAGAGAAAATAATGCAAGTCAAAGGGTTAAAAGGACATAACTCCCTCCGGTATATTTTAACAGTTTCACTCGATACATTACCGGAAATAGTTTTATATAAACTGATTTACCTTTCATTTGCATTTGGTCTAAGGGTACGATGCAGATGTCAGTAGTGGCACGTGAATGTAATTAGGCTTGTTTTAAACGGCTCGGTCCGAGCGGTATTTAACTCCCGCCACATCGCTGGCAAGCCGCGGCCCTGGAGGAAGGATAATTAATCCTTCACTCATGTTTGCGACTTTGTCGTACGATGTGTCAACGTTGCCGCGGCCCCGAAATGAGTTTAACTAGTGTCGTAGAGCAATGCGCGCTGCGGTCGTTTGAACTATATTTTAGCGTAGGTGACGCAAAGTAAAGCGGCCAGAACGGAGGGATTTATGTGCCTTTAACCTATACAGCTTGTTCCCAGGTGCACGAGGACGTACCAAATTTTCACTTATAATTAAAGAGGCTAGTAGCTTGTGCATTTCGTAAAAAAAAAAGCGTTGTTCATTCCTTTGCTTGATGCAAGCAAGTGCTAGATTGCACAATATAGCCCTACTTGTTGCCAGATTCTGCAAACTTTCAATCAATGGTAGTGCCACTTTAATGATAAATAGCTACAAACAAGATTTAGCTTTGAAGTATGGGGGCAATTACACTAAGCACCTTAGTTTTTAATGAGATGGGCCATGGAATAAGAGAAATAATTTCTCCTTCGTAGATCACGTCATTCATGACCTGCCGCTGATTTGCCGCGCTAAAGCTTAGGTTTTGCACAAGCGAAACGCCGGGTTATACCCAAACGCTTTTCTCAATTTCTAAACCTCGGCTCGTTTAAAGTAACTGCATACAATCGTTTTTGTGCTCTGGAGAGCACTTCTTCAATAGAAAATAGGAGATTCAGTTAGGAGTACCCTATTCCATGAGTTCCTCTATAGTATAGTAGTCTAGTATAGTAGTATATGGTTTCAATGGCGGCACTTTGCTTAAGAAAGCATGTGCAAATGTGGAACTATGGAAAAAAAACACGCTGCAGTTGTAGCATCAAGCGATAGCATGGCCTGCAAAGACAGTTGCAAATTCAAATTACAGGCGACTCCCGTGCTTGCATGCCAAGTATTTAGTGAATGTGATAAGTGAGCATTGGCCCTCTGTGAAAGTTTGCCGCCTTTGACGAGACGCCAAACAGCCAACTTAGTCGCTGTGACTTGGTGCAGTGGTTGGAGCCTCGGGGCCCTAGCAACCAAGCTATTAGCCCCAGAAATGATGCAGGATGTACACCGTAGCCCAGTCTAAACTTAAACAGTGTTTAAACGTTGGTAAGACATCAAAAACCTTAATTGATTGATGTTTATTAAACCCAGATGTGTTTTACAAGTAAAAAGGAACTGGTACTAAAACGAAAAAAAATATACTTGAACAAAAAATTTCTTTTCATCTTGAATGGGCCCCTCGGATTTCTCGGGCCCTAGGCACGTGCCTAGTATGCCTATTGGTAAATACGGCTCTGTGTACGTTGGTAACTAACGACTGATCATCTGAACGAAACTGCCTATTTTGGGTTACAATTTACTCCAGTTTGCTTAGCACGCCCAAGCATCGTTGCATGAAAAAATTGTTGGCTGATTGATAATGTTTTTTTGCTTACTAAAGTTCGTTGTACCCATAGGAGATGTTGGTTGTGCCGTTTGCAACACTGGTACAATTTGGTCACTCAGGTGATGTGTATGTCCATGTTTGACCGAGTTAAGTTTCGTCCATCAAATTTTCGCCTCACTCACTCAGTCAGCAACCCCGGGCACGACGCAGCCCCGACTCCTTTTCCAGGCACTGACTTTTGACTATTTCTACAGGAAATAAATAAATACGTCATTGTAGAACAAAGTTGAAACCTTTAGGCCAGGCTTTGCCATTTTTCTTTTCTGGGAGAGGCAGAAAGTAAATCGCCGGCGTAACAATGCCTCATCATTGTTTTGTTGTCATTTACAGAGGTCTTACTGTTGCCGACTGCTTTTCAAGGTAGCTGATAAGCCTCGTGCTCTGCGTTGATTGTTGCTGTCCACTATTAAACAATGCAGCTCAGCTGTGAAAGACGACATCTACAAAATACATTGGCCATTCTATCATTTGCGGCTGTCAATTTCGAGGCGCTTAGTTTGCTTTAAAACTACACGCGTTTAGCTAAAACACGGATTCTTTCATTTCACCCATCTACAACGGTTTAGACGAAAGTTTGAACTCCATACCACGTGGAACAAGAAATGTTCAGAACCATAGCAAAGACATAACACGTGCACGAACACATGTACCAATAATGTAAAGCGAATCATGTGATTGTTACTTAAAAATGTGAGTTTTCATGATAGCAGTCTTGAGTTCAACGATTTTATTATGTAGATGGTTTGATCTGTAGAGAGCGTAGTAGCATGCCTGCAAGAACAAGCCAAAAACTAATTTCATGGTTTCATCTGAGGCCCAGATCTCCGATTTGCTTCGGCGGATTGGGATGCTTGCTTGTTGACTAATTCCAACAAAGCTAGCATACCAAATTTAATCGAAAAATATTCACAGATGGCGACGATATTAAGCGTCGAAATTTCGGTTTTAACATGGAAGGTTGGGGTCAAACCTTACAAAGGATAATAAGAGGCTTTCTTCGTTACTGGACCCAACACATCTGATTCCAATGATTTGCAGAGATTTCTACCGCATGGGGAATTTTCACCAGTAGGCTGAAGTCGGCTATAAGCTTGTTACAGTCAAAAGACACAGTCTGCTAGAGAGTCACCTGTTTACATCTGACAACAATTAAGCTCTGACAACAATTTAATCTCATCTGCTTGGCGGCGACATGCTAGTCGCATTTCCTATGTATTTGCGTTTTGTATCTCTCTCTGTACTGTGTGGTCTGAATGACTCCCCATCCCACTCTCGCGGTGTTTGCTCTTCTTAGGAAAGTAAATCGCGTTTTCATTGGAGGGCGCCATTCTTATTCTCAGTGTGGCTGCATTGCCTGTTTATAAATCTTGATATCAAGCGATAAGCCCGCAATAGCGATCGCGCATGCATGCAGTGATTCACTACGTTTACATGACTACTTCAAAGCGCTTCAGAGGGATGCGCATCGTGTCCGTGTCGCCTCCATGGGTCTTGTCAACACCCGTTCGTGGCGCTTTCTCCATTATAGACCTGGATCGGCCGTCTGAATCGTATCGTGTTTATTCATGTAAACACTCGCAATCGCATTGAGACGTTGGAGAACGCCTGGTAAAGATGGCAGACACAGTTACAGCAGCCACGTATTTTGTACTGGTGCAACTCGAATTTTAGATAAATAAACTGAAAATAAGCGTATGTGACTAGAAAGACCACTAAGTCTTGCATATGTTTGGTTATTGGGTTTAAGCTGACCTAGTTTACCACATGCAGGTGCTAGAGCAGCGTGGGACCATACTCACTATTTGCCAAAGGGCGGGCAGGTAGGAATGGTTTTCCTTAGTGCATTGGCCCTAATCGCGGTCTTTCTTCTTGTAAACTGGTGCCGTTTTTTTTATGCGCATTTCAAAGCGCATCGTTAAAAAAAATGTGCTTTCTTGTGGCCATGTAAACGTAGTGATTCGTAATGAACCAACTTTGAAATTATTCAACTGGGCGCCGGGTCACGCTATCCTTTTTGGTAATGAGGTTGTTGATGAGCTGGCAAGGGAGTTTTTTGTCGCGTGGCTGTCCAGTTGTTGTGTCTATGTGTCCACGTGATCTCGTGTCTGTTACGGCCCGGGAGCAGTGGCGTGATTAGTGGGCTGCTCATTGGGTGGGCAGAGGTCTCTTAGAAATCCATCCCTCCGTGGGGGCACCATGACTTTGGGGAGAAATGTCGGCGAAGGATGCCCGTCTCTTGTCCCGTCTTAGGACTAGCCATTGTTTGGTCTCGATTTTCGCTTTGGCTGGGTTCCTCTCCAGGGTGTCTTTGCAGTACTTCCGAGGAGACTGTAGACTCTTTGTTTGCCCCCCTCCTGTCCAAGGAACATTCAAAGAAAAAGGGCGAGCGTTCGGCAGGATGAAGGATATTATCGATGCCCTGTAACAATTAGTAACAAACGAAATATTAGGACACATTATTAGCACTGCCGGCAAGCAGTGCTTATTAGAGTGCGTTTGCGCACGAGAATTTTCAAAAACTGGACAGGTGGCGATGCCCCAGAATGCAATGCTACAACACGTAACAATGGGGCAACAATAGGTGAGGTGCACAAGATCGGATTGTAGCTCACTCGAACAAGTTGCAACGATGCTCGGGCACGGGGGAAGTAACATAGTCGTGGTGAGTTGCCATTGTCGGCCACAGATAGGTTGTCGAGAACCAAAATGAAAAGTTCTTGTTGGTGAAAAGTTGTGAAAAGTTGTGAAAAGTTGTGAAAAGTTGTGTTTGGTGAGCTCTGTATCACAGTAAACGGTGATGACCTGACCAAGGAGCTGTGCGTCATGGTTGCCCAGCGGATAGAATGAGACAATAGTGGTTAGTGGAACAGTGATATGAGGATGTGTGGTTGGTTTGTGTTTGTGTTGATTTTTGGTTTATTTTAGCATTTGTACTTAGGAGCGTACGGTGTAAGACCACGGCTTCTGGGAAATAAATGAAATGAAATGAAAAGTTCTTGGTTTTCACTTAAATCTTTCAGTTTTAAACCGCACGGTGCGAAGTCAAGGCCTCAAAATAAGGCGGCTGACATGACTGAATGATTTATTTACTTCTTCAATGCGGGCTTCGGGAAGCCAGTTGAATTGTTTCCGCGACTGTTTGCCATAATGCTGCATCTGCTTGCAACCATGCAAAACCAACTACCCATCGATCTGACAGAGTAATTCTAGACACACGCTAGTGTGTTGCCATCAAATAACAAACATGGGACAAAGCTTGGGCGGAGTCTGAACACAAATAATCAGTTCTATAATGTTCCGTTTTTTCGCAAACAAAATTAGCTGGACAGTGGACATACCGTACACATGATAGACCAGACTGTAGCAATTACCATAAAACTGACGCTAAAAAACCCAACAAACTAACTGAACAAAAAACGGCTTCGCCGTTTAGAAAAAAGCATTAGAGCTCGTACCCCTATTTGTTTCACAAATTATAAATCCACGCAAAACACACATATAGCCACTCACAGTAATCACACTTAAAATATAAAACAACAAACACAGACAAATATTTTTTTAAAAAAGCCTGAATAACACGCAAATTAAGTGCACACACAAACATCACATTTTTCAAACACAAACTACGTTTACTTTCTGACATAACCACTGAGTAAAAATAGTCCTTGTTCCCTGGAGTTCAAATTATAGTTTGTTGCGTTCGAGTGAACCCTAATCAGTTTTTATTCGTGTACCTTTACAGCTGTGAGTATGGGGATACGAGCTCTAATGCTTTTTTGTAAACGGCAAAGCCGTTTTTTGTTCAGTTAATTTTATTATACGTTTTAAAACTCGACTTTCATCAAATCGGTGTGATGATGGAAGTTCTCCCTCCAGCACAACTAAAACTATTAATATCTCCGTTCCTATTCAATATATTTCAACCAAACTTGGCCAGATAGTTGATAGGTATCAGTGGCACAGCCAGAAAAAATTGTCGGAGGGGGCCGAACAAAGCCAGCAAGGGGGTCTGGGGGAGCGCTGCAAGCTCCCCCAGCGGGGTCCGGGGCAGAGCCCCGGAAGCTGAAGCATTTTGGTGTTCATCATTGCCTTATCTGGCTTCTGAAGGGTACTGTTTTTACATATTCTTGAGAAATTTATTTAGCATTATGATGCGATCATGTTAAAGTTGTTCGTGCAATTTTCTTCCAGGACCTCTTTTCCACGGACTTTATCCCACAGACCCTTTTTTTTCTGGACAATTTTCTTTCGGACATTAATTTTCCACTGGATCTTTTTTTCCGAACCTTCTTTCCACGGACCTTTTCTCTCCAAATCTTTTTATTCAGACCTTTTTCCCTTAGGTCTTTTTTTCCTGGACCTTTTCACCCAAGAATGTTTTCGGCCTCTTGTCCGAGTTTTTATTTTTTTTTTAATTTTTGCAGGAGGTACAGATGTATGACAAGATCTAGATTTGAGGCTTGTTTTAACATCTCTGTAATGTGTGGAGCAATTCGGACCACTGCACTGTGACTGAGATTGGCGCTAATAACCTAGCTGTCGACGTCCCATTAGGACTCAACCAACACCCACCACCCTTTTTCCTAGTTATTAATTTTATATCAATTTATTTTTGCCCAATTTATATCGGTTTCATGGACGATTTTACACAATCAAAACACTTTTTAATTAGCCTAAAATTGGCCTGCTATTATTTTCCACATCCACGATTAACTTCATAAATGTTTAGGCCTACCCTAATGTTAAAAGTAACGGGATACGATAATAACTAAAATAACAAACTACTTGACTAAATTGGTAAAATAATATGGCATTGACATAAGCTGTAACCAAAGCCAAATATATTAAATAATAAGCCTATAGGCCCATCTCAAATCATGTGAAACTGACAGAAAAAATTAAATTATCTACGTTTTCTCAGCTTACCCTTCTCGGTTTTCCATAACTTCCACTTTACGAGCATTATCAAGTTGATGTCGTATATCTTCTCTTTTTCCGGAAGTAACAAAAATAAAATTGTCCGATTTGTCCATTACGTTTTCCCGGTATTTTTTTCTGGCTGTGTTCGTCAAACAATTCAATTGCATCTTCATAATTAGTGAATGCTGTTTTTACTAACGAACGCAGTTGTCGGCCTTCTCCTATGCGAGACTTTTCTGGCACAAAAATCAGAAGCGTTGTGCAAAATGTCCCATTTTTTCCTCACTGTAAGCCAGCCATTGGTTCTTGTTAAACCATTTATGTGGAAAAGAACGATTTCTTTTATTTTGCATCACTTGTGGAAAAACATGATCTTGATCTAGAACCCAACAGTTTGTTGAACAAATCCAATATTTCCTCCGTTGAGAAGACCTGCTTTTTGCTCCATCTGGTTTCGTCAAAGTTTCCTACATCCAACTTGCGTTAAATAAATACAGATTTCTTCAGGCCGTGTCAGTATGGCTCAGAGGCAGACCTCGAAATTTGAATGTTTCAAAGATCGTGGGTTCGATTCCCCGTTCAGGCAGTCTGACATTTAAGTCCAAAAGGCAACGTAAATAGGTTTGCATCTGTATTTTTTTTTTAACCCTTCTGGGCCGACTGACTTATTGTTCTGTGTTATCCAACCTGCGTGTTGCTGTTTTCGACTTTTTAACTGGAAGCTTTTCATGTGTTTCTGGACAGCCTTCATCTTCACTTCTATTATTTCCTGCCGTATTCACTTCCTTTGATTTTGTCTTGCTTCTTCTTCTTACGATCATTGCCAAAGAAAGTCAGGGAATGAAGAGAGAATACCAATATAGTGGTATTATGACCGAATGGCTATGCCCACCTAAGAAGGATTTTTAGGGGTGGAGGGTTGAAGGTTAAGTAAGTGAGATGGAAAGAGTTGGTTGACGAAAGAGTACGTTGCTTGGGGGAGGAGCAAAGTAGGCAGATTACAAAGGATTTGGCAAGCGCCTGGAATGCGTTACTTGGATTACTAGCGAGAAATGGTTTCAAGTAGGGAAGGGGACTTTATCCAAGAACTGTCAGACGCTAAAACAGATTTGATGTTCCTGAATTTATTTTTAGTTTATTTTACGATTAACCGGCTACTCAACATTCACAAAGCTTGACCTAAAGCAAAAATAAAGAAATTGTTAATTTAAAAAAAAAGGGGCATTTTTTTTTCTTGCTTCAATTTCGTTTCGGAGGGGGCCATGGCCCCCGTGACCCCCCCCTTCCCTGCGCCACTGATAGGTATGGAAGGTATGTTCATACCAAAAATTATGCAATTCTGTGCAGCAGTAAAAGTAGGGATTCACATGCAAATTTGAAAACAGTTCAAATTCAAACAACACTTGTTATTGTTCTTCTTGTTCTTGTGTGACACCGTTTCAGAAAAAAAAACTGCTGCACCCCTACCTAAAATCTGAAACATGATCTAAGCCAGAAATTTCTTTGGCCTTCATCCTCACATGGAGACCGTGCACTTTTTTTCAATTGGTCGAACCATTCCGGTGCAATGGGACCCTGAACGATCATTTTGATTGTTTTACATTGTTTTAACCATTGTAATAAGGAAACAATGCCACCAGCTGCAACTCAATTTCAATTTGTTTAATAGGGCCCTGGCCCTTGGCCTTACACCCTAATACAAGAGCTAAACTACGTAACCTGCTTAACATAACATTAGCATTCACAAGCCATGATTCACAACAAAACTCTTTGTCTTATGGTACCGTAATCCTCGCAAAGTCACTCACACTCGCAAGACATAGACTGAACAACAAAGAAATGTTGACAATGCTTCTGTTCTGAGCCAACCATTAGTCACCAGCATTATCCTTATTAGTTATTACGAATTAGTTTATTAATGCTCGGTATTTGCTGTCAATTTGAAGTATAGTTAGAAGACAAAAACGCATCGTTTGATGTTTAAAGGGAAATTCCATCCATTTTGACGTGCATGTTTTACTTTTTGATCACTTAAACAATAACTAAACACAAGAATTACGGTAGGAATACGTTACGTACGCCCGACACAAAAATCTCGTTATTGCATTTCCAAAACACGTAAGGGGAGCCGCCATTGTTTCATACGGGCTACGGGCCTTAGGGCTTCGTCGGACAGATGACCAGGAGTGGTTAATGCTCGCTAAAACCATTTGAATCCCGAAATTAACCGAAATTAATGGCGACAGAATGGCGCTACGCAGTGGTTTATTAGGTATACTCATGACCATCTAATCATGTTGAAAATTCAGATCGAAATCTGATATTTTCGAAAATAATGACGTTTTTTTTAACCTTCGTCCGCAACACTTAAATGATTCAGCTTTGCTGTGGAAAGTATACCAAAGCCCTAAAAACACTCAATCCCCACGCCGTATTTCTTTCTTTCCAGCACCATCCCCATCATTTTTGGCTGCCCGTTGGTCCCCCCCTCCCACCAGATCAAAATCAAGAAAACTACGTTAGTTTCTTTCACAGCGACAAGGACTGAGGTCAAATCAATAGGTCAAAAATTCCTAAGACCCAGCCTGGCACAACTGCCTGTCTTCGTTTTTCAGAACTTTAGTACATAGACTAGTTGTGACCGTTAGAGTTGTAAAATCAGAATTGAACTTTTTCAGAAGAATCTAAAACATTCCCCAAAAATGCGGTAGGCAACATATAACAGTTATAACGTTGTGCGTGAGAAAGAATTGAAAGAGAGGTATTTTTATTTTTAGGGGAACGCGAAATTATAATTTTTTTGGTTCGCTGCCGACTAAAATTGCTGCCCCACGGCCGCCTTCTCAGTAAAGCGATTCTAGCGTCATGTTGCCTCTATGGTTTGCCTGTTGATTTGATTTATTTATTTGGAGCCACGGCCCGAAGCCGTTCTTCTCCGTGTTTAGACTAGAATACTAAAACAAAGCATGAAACAATGAAAAACAATGTAGGATGACAAGCCAGTTATTGTCCTCTTATTGCAACAATTAACGTTGATAAGCGGTTTCAGAACCGGTCTCGGAATATTCTTGCTTCCTCGATCGCTTCGGCCGTCCGGGCATTGGACTCGAAATGCGGGGTACAGATCTTCTGTGATGCTTCCTTCTTTAAGGAAAACTGGGGAGGGGGGATTGGTGCTGCCGTCCCAGATCTGCACTTAGAGTATAGTTTTCGTCTACCTTGGCTGCCATCTGTCTTCGTGGGTGAATCATCGCTATTTCAGTGGCTTTGAACATAAGCCTAGACCTAGGTCTTCCGAGTTTCTGTATACATGGGCTTCCTGAGACATAGTTTCCGCTCTTTAGGGGTAACCCATTTGATGTGGCACACGTTGGATGGAAGGTCTACAGTGCTATGCAAAACGGAACTGTGGAGTCCTTTCAATGGACTCCGGGACACAAGAGGGTCTTTGGTAACGAGTTGGCGGATGAGCTGGCAAGAAGAGGACACGTCACTGGGGTCAACCAGGTACGGTTCTCGGTAGGACCTAGGGACTTGCACCCTGTTGTTTCCTCCTGCTGCCAGGATCTGTGGCAGTACAGGTGGGAGTCTGCCACGACTGGGAGGGTCTTGTTTGACCTACATCCCACTGTCTCGGCGCCAGCCATTTTGGAGGGTCTGACCAGAAGGGAAGCAAGTCGCCTCTCCAGGTTGCGCACGGGGGAATGTTCAGTTGTGTGCACACCAGCACCGACTCGGGTGGAGCTCCTCCCCGGTGTGTGCCTGTGGCTCAGTTGAGGAGTCGGTACACCATTACTTGGGTTTCCTGCCCCCCCGTGGGTCGGTCATCGTCGCCTCCCACTGAGTGAAGGGCATGTTCCTTTGAGGGAGATTTTGGGTGTGCCTCCCCATAATGTGAATGCTGGGCACACCCTACGTGTCATGTTGGGTGGCAACGGGTCGCCTTGGGTAATTTGGTTCCATATTCCTAGTCCTCTTTGTTTCCCTCGAGTTTTTGTTTTGTTCGCATACAGGACGTCTCTGCCGGGCGTCGGAGGGGAAGAGGAAGGGTAATGGTCTGTTGGCTAATTCGCTTCAATCTTGTTCCTTGCCCCGGTGGCCGGTTCCTCACGGTATTTCCAGTCTATTTGGATTAGGTATAAGTTAGATTAAGGTTCATTTAGTGTAGAGCGTATGACTTTAAGGTCTTTTTGGCTCTCAATA